>JAMXBB010000008.1:43817184-44040261 GCA_024138015.1 Lumnitzera littorea | reverse complement strand
ATATATATATATATATATATATATATACGCACAATAATTTCCACTTACATTCCAACATTATTCATACTCACATTCGTATAATTTATCTACCGCAATACAAAACAATCCTAAATTTATACAATATAAAATATATTTTTATGAAATATTAATAATTTATACAACTTACGGTACATCTACGATTACGAAATTTACGTAATAACATAACAAAATTTTTTCTAAAAATAAAAATTGCATAATGTTGATTATTAATAAAATATAAATAAATAAATAGCATGCCTATAAGTTATAGATTGTTACTTGTTTCAAAGGTATACTTGTGTGAAAAAATAGTCCAGTACTTCAACTATGGGTTTCCTTGAGTTTTCTCGGTGTTTTAGAAATTTCAAAAACTAATATAAGTAAGAATGAGCTGTAGTTGAGCGGATTGGGATATATATAGTTGGTATACTGAAAGCACATGCACTGCATACGCCTTCAGTTATAACTAATTACATGAAGGCGCATATAGTAGATGTGCTTTCAATATAATTCATTATAACTAAAGGTGCATGCACTGAATGTGTCTTCAATTATAACAAATTATACTAAAGGCATATCCACTACATGTGCTTTCAGTGTAAAAAAAATAAGTAACTAAAGATACATTCACTTGATGCGCGTTTTATATACTATATTTTTATTTTTTTAAAAAAAAAAATTAGCCCTTTTCCATAATATTTTTCGAAAAAGAGCCTATATTGGTACAAAACTCCTTATTAAACTTGTTAAAGTGCCCCAAATTGGATCCGACTAAAGAACAAACCAGAACGCCTTATATCTTAGAAACCCAACCTACATCTCATAGAATAGGTGGGTTTAGGTCCTTTTCCCTTTTTTTTTCTTTTATTTTAATTAGTTCAATAATGTCAATTCTTTTAATAAGTTTTTTTTTCTTTATTAACTTGTTTTTTTTAATGCAAAAACCTAGTTTTAGTTTTAATTATTGTTAGTTTCAATAATATCTTTGCATTTGCTTTTATGATTAGGATAGTTTAATAAGTATTAACATGGGTTATTTTGCAAGTTTTGGTGTTAACTCTTATTAGTTGGTTTTTTATTGGCACGTTATTGTATTCTAGTAAAAAAAATGAAGTAAAAATAAATTCTTGCATATTTCTACTTAAATAGTGCTATTTTTACCAATGTTTGCATATTTTTCATAATGATTGCATTTTTTTTTTAAGTTTTCACAAAACTTACATTTTTAGGTCTTCAAGCTTTTCTTTAAAATATTTTTTCACATAGTTGATTTTTTTTTAATAAAAACACTAATTTAAGTCTTTTCAAGAATTAAGGTTTTAGGTTTTTTTTTTAAATTGGGAATAAAAATTATGTTTTTAGAGATTTTTCCTAACAAAAAAAATGGATAAAAAAATGTAAACCTAACCTATTTTCATAAATAAAATTTGTCAACCCATTAAAATTTCTCTAAAATGAGAACTACGGTAAATTTATTCCTAATTAGTGAGTACATAGGCATTTTTGTGGTAATCATAAAATTTGTAAAATATTTTGTTTTCTTTTCATTTTTTAGCAAAAATTCATAATAAAACATTCATTTTCATGTATTTTCTCATTTTTACATGTTTTCACATTTTGTAGAAAAATTATAAAAAAAAATAAAAGCTCATTAATTGATTTTCTTAAATTCTTATGTAGTAACTTAGTCATAATAAGTTAGCCCTTAAATTTTCTAAAATATTATTTTTTTAGAAACTTCAAGAATTAGTGACTAAATTATGGTTTTTCCACCTAAGAACCCTATTTTTTATTTTTTTCTCAGTTTTACTAGTTAGTGACTTCGATTTTTTTTTTCAAAAGTATATTTTAAAACATTTTTTAGAGAAAAATGGTTTTCCATAATTTTATATCGAGTATTTTATATTAAGTAGGCTAGGCTTAGCATAAAATAAATTAAGAAAAATTAAAATAAAGCTTGATAGAATCAGCAACTCTATTAGGGAACTGATAAGCTAGCTATGTAGAAATTAAGAAAATTAATTAATAAGCCTTTATTTTCCTTTTTTCTTTCCTTTTATTTAATGTGTGTATTATATAGTTATATTAAGTAGGTTTTAGTGATGTGAGCTTGCTAGGAAAAGCCTAGCCCAATAGGTCTTTTATTCGAGGAATATTTAAGGGGGTTGATTTTTTTTTGCATCATATGTGTGCTTAGACATAATTGGACCTGGCTACCATTGTGTATCTCTTAGGTCGCTAGGGTATTTACTCCCGCCTAACCGTGATAGACGAGTCCACTCATGCTTTGATATAGCTCACTAAGCATTTTTCTAGGAATGCTTAATGCTACAAAGCTTGAGACCAGTAAAACCTACCTTCTCGCATCATCTAAAAAAAAAAAGGGATTAGTGATTTTTAAGTTGTAGGAACCAAAAAGAATATTATTATATCCTATTGCCAATTGGGCCTGTACTTTCAAAAAATAATAATAACAAATTAATGCACTTATATATAAGTATATTTTGAAAATGAAACTCGTGGATACTTATATATATGTGCGTTGATTATTTTTTAAGAAATTCATATAGTTACATATATAAGTGCTAGGAATATTGACCACGAGTTTATGATACTTCCCTTCTTATAAGTTAATAATTACCAACCCCTATTGCATTACATGCATAGTTATCAAAATCATGATTTTACCCATGCTATTCTACGAGTTTACGATTTTAGGTAGCTCTTCCAAATTAATTCGAGTGTAGAATCTTTTTATATATAGAAACTTACGTTTTTAATTTAATTTACATATAAACTCAATAGAAACTTACGTCTTTGATCAAGTTTACTGATTCTATATCTTTAATCAAATGAACTAAAAAATTAAAGAAAAAAAAAACACAACTACCCTTTTACAAGCCAACAACTATTAAGGCAATACAACATATGTCTTATTCTATTCCAATTTTTTACCTTTTTTTTCCCCTCCCAATCTCTTATTTTATGTTTATAACTTTTATCTAAATTTCAGTTTCAATAACAAAGTTTACAAAAAAAACTATATACTTTATTTTATACCGTTAATAACTTAAAATTAATCGAAATGTTTGGTTCTCTTTAATTTACAACCTTTAAAAAAAAATAGGAAAAAGTTTACTTTTAGCTCTATTTGTCTTCCTTTTGTATATGTTAGATTATATATTAAGAATTTTTATAGAAAATAAAAACTTAATTTCTTCATTTTTTTATTTTCATCATATATTTCAAGTTTTGAATAATTACTATAAGTATATCTATAATCTTTTAAAGTTATTTTACATAAGTTATAGAAACTTACGTTTTTACGTTTCGATTTTATGTTTTGATTTTACAAACCCTCTAACAATCCTATATAGAATCGCGAATTTGATAACTTTGATTGCATGCATGTATGGCATATTGTATTAGTTTTCATATTTTAATTTGTATGTAGTTTTTTTTTTTTTCTTGTGTTATAAATGATGTTATTGGTATTATCTTGTAATATATGTACCATTGTTAAGTAAAATAAAACATATGTATCTTATGAAATTTTTTCCTTTATGTACCATTTTTTTTCTTTTGTACAAGTAAAAGTTATGCAATAAAATTCAAGATGAAATCCATTAAATTGCATTAAATCTTTAATGAGTGAATAATGGTGTGACATTTTTCAAAAAAAAAAAAAGATCAAATAATTAGGGGCAAAGGGGTTGCAACTCTATTATTTTCCTTTGTTATATATTGCTGTATAATATTTTCATCCTTTACATGTGAAATATATTTCCCTATAATCTATTATATGAAAGTTGTACTTATAGAATTCATTAAGGTCTAGGTCATTTGTCGTTAAATAAATGAAATAATGGGGTTATAATAAATTTGTAACTCGAAAAATCTTATGGTAAATTTTTGCACTTTTATCTAATTGTTAGCCCAACACTCACATGTGTAGGCTTTTATTATATATTAACTATTTATTTTTGTTTAGTGTTGCTTATTTGTATTAAAAATTTTATATAATAACATACGTGCATGTAAAATAAAAAAAGAAATAAATAAATAGAAATCCTTTGACTTGTAAATATTTTTCACCCTTAATTAATAAATAGTCATCATCCCCAAAGTGTCTCCTAGTAATCTTTTTGTAACATTAAGCACCCTTCTTGTAAAATTATCACCCTTTAACCATCGGTTTCCTTTTGTAACTTTATGATCCTCATCATGCTATTTTTGTGATTGGCATTTCCCCTATTTATGTAATATAGGCAATCTGGTTATTTATAGATAGGCTCTCTTCAACTTCCATTAATAGGCAAGGTTTTTAAGTCCTTTTATAACTTTGTCGACCTCATCATGTCATCTTCATAATTAGCTTTTTTTTTATTATTATTTATGTAATGTTAGCAATTTAGTCATATATAACATAGTTTCTCTTTAGAATCCTTTAGGATTTTGAAGAGTTTTTTATAAACCAAGAAAGATTTTTTTTTTTCACTAGTAAATAAGTTATTACCCTTAGTGGTCATCTTGTAAAATAGCCACTCATTCCCATCAATCCTTAATTCCTAATTCTTCTAATAAAGTATAGAGAAGTTAGTGATTTGGTTTGTGACATAGTTTTGTAAAATAACTATTTTAAAATGTCTTTAGAATAAAATTTTTCAAAAAAAAAAAAATCATATAGTTTTAAAAAAAAATCTACTAACAAGTAAGGAATTTACAGGCTTTGACTTATTATTTTGAAGCGGTTAAACCCATTTTATTTAAGCCCATAGCAATTCATTATGAAGCAAGATGATCGACAACAACAATAATTCTAACCTAAGCCTAGTTTGAGTAGTCACTTATTTTGAAACTAAAGCACCCTATAGCATATGAATTGGGGTTAATACTTAAATTAATGCTGAGGGGCAAAAGAAGAAAGTATGTTGGAAATTGATAAATGAAAATAGTGAAGACATAGTCCATTTACCCACCCCCAAAACAAACATGACTCTTGATTACTTAAGAAAAGCCTAAACCAAATACACAATCCTTGAAGAGAAGTTTATAACTAGACCTTTTCAAAAGCCATAAACACAAAAACCTAAACATAGACACTAGAACTTCCCATCCATTTCAACCCATTTCAAGCCAAAAAAAAAAAGAAAAAAAAACTTAACCACATAGCTTACTGACTTCATCCAAAACTTTGTCCATTTACATTAATCCTTTTCAAACCTAAAAGGCCCTAAACACTCATTCCACAAAAATGACCCACTTGCTATAACCCTAAAACTGAATGTAGATATCCCATTTTTACTCTCTTATAATTTAAAAAAAAAATTAGAACAAGGAAAAAAGGGTCCTAATTTAGAAAATTTAGAAAAATGCAAAAAAAAAAAAAGGAAATTTAGGAAAAGCACAAAAAAATAGAAAATTTAGAAAAGGGAAAAAGAAAAAGAGAAAGTTTAAAATATAATAAGAAATTTTAAATTGGATTTAGTATTTTATTTGGACTTTAAAATAAGAAATAAAAAAGAAGAAAAAAAAAGGGGGCACATGTTGTTGCTAAGCTCGGTGCAATTATATTGCATAAGAGAGACTAGCAAATAAGGTTGACGAATCAATGCCCTTTTTTTCCATAGTGTATGCATTGGCGCATAGCATGTGTGTAGCATGTGATCACACACTTGTTGCTACTTCTTCATGAATTATGCCTAATTACCAACTCTCTTCCCCTCTTTGTGTAGGTTAGTTTAAGGCCATTTTTTACCCTTTTTTTTTTTTTACACGATTTCACCAAATCAATGGTGAAATCATGTAGTTTACGTAGCCTATTTTTGAATTAAACTAAAAATTCGTCCAAATTCAATCAAAATCAAAGACTAAATCGGCCAAGAAAATTAGAAAAAACTTAAAATATGAAATTTGCATTCATTATCGATTTCACCATTGCTGCTATTTACTTGAACATCCAAGCTTAGGAACCTATAAATATGACCCCTTGATGGATTGTCAACCTCCGAACCCCTCACTCACACTCCTCTCTAAGGCCTTCAATCTCTCGTTAGAAGAATTTTCTCTCATTAGCCTAACAGAAGTGAAATACAGTTACAGAAGAATAGTGGACAAACTCCTTAAGAACCCAACTCGGATGCAACTTGCACTATTCTGATCCTTATGTCATTGCCAACCAGTTGAGTGCCAAAGCTAAGGTCAATATGCACCAAGCCTTACTGCAACCCCTAGGAATTTCATGTGCTAAGGCTAACTTGACAAATGCCGAAGTTGAGGTTGAGGTACCCATGTGTTAAACTCTTTCTTCCAACTTACTAAACTACCGATTGCCGAAGTTGACTTGATAAGTACTAAGGCCAATTGCCTATATGCCAAGTACTACTTACTCTACCTATTGAGCTATAGAATCCTCTATTCGCCTCGACAACTCAAGTACCCTTCATCAACAGCATTCCTAATGTTAATACAACTTAACTCCAACATCCTTAGACTCCAGAATATATACCCAACTGCAGCGTACTATATTCCTTCATTCTATTTATCCCTTTTTACCCTTTTGGAAATGTAATATAATAGTATTTTTGTATCACCCTTTATTTTATTTACTTAGGTTTCCTTATTACCTTAATAACTTACTATAAATAGTCCCTTTTCAACGTTTCTCTCAAATATTGAATATACTTCTTCTTATGAGATATTCCTCTCCGAGTACAATCTCATTACACTCTAATCTAATCTTACCAAATAGCTCGAAATTAGTGGCAGATGGACCTTGACATTACCTTGTGCATCATATCAAGAGAAGTGTTGAGTCATGTTGTGTTCGTTGGCGAGTCACATCCTCTAAGCAACTTCATGTAAGCTATTATGCTTTTCAACTTCTTCACTTCATTTTATTCGTTACTATGAAGGACCCACTTGGTTCACTTTCCCTACAATAAGTCTTAGTGATTACAAAGCTTCTAAGTACACCACCCCCTACAATCGTCTTAGGTGTTGGTGGTCACTCAAAAGCACTCAAATCCATTACCCATCCTTAAACCCTCTCTCTAGCTCGTGGTGTCTTTCTCTCTCTAAAAATTAAAGCTTCTCAACCATTGTTCAAGGAAAATAACACCATGACCAGCTTCCCTGAACTCTAAGCATTCAAGAGCTCCTAATCTTATAGTTTGCCATGTTCCCTAGGCCAAGAACCCCTACCTGGGTTTTGATACAAACCCTCATCCGTGGCGGCCATCCATTAAGCACCATCTATCAAAACTTCCCACTCCAAACTAATAATGACATGGTGATCACCACCTTTAGAAACCCAATATCCATCCTTTGCTTGAACTCCAATTGCCACCACATGAAACAACCAACACCACCTCCATCGACCACTTTTTGAACACCACTCAAACCACCACCAAATGCAAAGGCAGAACTACTAACCCCATTTTCACTATTGACTTTCACATGAAAGTCAAATTCCCCCTCTAAATCGAGTTGTGGCAACCAACTTGATTGCCCCTTCTTCTCCAACTTACAAATCAGATTTAACCTGGATCAGAACCTAAGTTTGACCCAACCATGCAAGCTAACTCGTGTACTGTTCATTTGGTTCAACCTTCTCCTACACTTTTGTTTCGGCTTTATATTTTTTTTTTTTTTACTTTTCTTTGCAAGTGTATTTTTATTACAACTTAAAATAATTAAAAAAACTAAAAATGAAAAAAAGAAAAGAAAAGAAAGGATAGTTTTATTTATTTATTTTTATGCTTAAGGTAAAGAAAATAACAAAAATAATAAAGTAAAATAAAAGAAAATCATTTTATAACTTAGAAAAAATCCACTTGCCAAATAAATAATATAAATTAACCCTTTTTCAAAATTAGGACTTTTTCTTAGAATTTTCAAAAAAATAAAAAGACAAACCAAATTTAGGACTCTTTTAGAAATTTTCCTTAAATAACTTGAACTGATTAAAAACGTAAAATTGACTATTTTTTGAGATTAAAACAAGCCAACCCACTAACATTTTCAAGAATGAACTACAGAAGTTTAATCCTGAATAGTGGGTATGTAGACACTTGTAGTAATTATGGGGCGACTTAAAATATAGAAAATTTTATTTTATTTTTCATCTTTTGTAAATAATTGTTCAATTTATCTTTTTGTAGAATTAACTTAGTTGCATGTGAATATATTTTGTTCTTAATGGTATTATTGAAAGATAACTTTAAACTTAGAAAGTTAAAATGTAGTACCTATTAAGGGTTTTAAAAAGTTAGCCCATAAACTAAAAAATCTTTGGTTTTCTAAAAGACTTTTTTCAATTGGTTTTCCAGTAGACTACTAGCTAAGTTAAAATCAATCCATACAATCATTTTGACCTAGCCCTATTTTTCCTAACCTGGTCGAGTAATGACTTTAAGTATTTTTCAAAACATATTTAAAACCTAGATTTTCCTTAATTCTTAATCAGGGTTAATATTAAATAGGTAGGGTTTAATATTAATTAGATTAAAGAATATTAATAAAAACCGAGAAAAAAATAAGCTCAACAGCTTGACAACTCTACTAGGGATGTTAAGAGGGCTAGCTAACTAAAAACTTTTCGAAATTAAATTTGCCTTTCAAAATACTCGTCATTTATTTATTTGTTTATTCATTTATTTATTGTTATAATTCATTTCATATATATATTTTGTTTTAACTGTATTCATTTTCCATGCATCATACTTAGGATAATGGGAAGAATTTTTGCATTAAGGATGTAGAGTAGATACAGATAAACCCAAGCCATCTTAAGACTTCAAGAAGAGAGTCATTTTGTAAGTTTCGGATATTATGGGTTAACCACCTCTTGGGGCTAATTAGGCTACCTTACTTAAACTTTGATGTAACCAAGAAACCATTTTTTTGGAAAACACATAAGGTAACAGAGTTTAAGGATCTTTAGAACTTACTCCAATTTCATACATGACTTTTAGATTGACGAATAAATAATAATGGGGTATATCACCAATGAAAGGTTAGAACTCTATCGAAATTCCATTATATCATAAAAATATTGTAATACACCTTCCTTATATGATAATAATGGAATTTCGATGAAAGTCCCAACCTTATACCATTTTATTGTCACATTATTATTTAGTTGTTGGCCCTTTGCATTTACATCCATAAGCCTTCATTTTTTTCCTATATTTATTGATATGTAAATATTAGTGTTTGTTTATCCATGTTTGTAAATAAACTTATCTAGTACCTTTATTATTTTTACAAAAATTGTATTGTTTTTCAAATCAAAGGATTTTCCTATATATTGTAAAATAATTTTCTTTTACCACTATTTAAGTCAACATAAGACCAATTAGCTTTAAAGCATACTTGTATATTATTTTAACTAGCCTTTATAATGACTAAACTTATAAATAGCCTTTGAAAAGAGCTAGAATTAAATTTTACCTCTTTAAAAGTTTAGAATTTACCATTCTATAGATTACCATATGTATTCATAGACCCTCTCAGCCTTTAAATTTTTAAAACCTTAGTTCCCTTATCAAAGTCATAAAGAGTCTTACAACTATAAAATAGATTTCCTTACTAGCCTTTTCCTTCCTACTAGATCTTTCTTATTGCTCTTGTCATTAGATATCATTTATTTAGATTTTCTTATTAGAAATTATTTGTAAATATTAGGTGTCTCATAAAATTTTACTTTGTAAAATAATTCTTTTCTTTTAAATAACACTTCCTATAAGTATTGTAAGTAATCTTTTAAATACTTACAAGTTGTAAATAATTACCTAAGTTTTTTTTAAGAGTCTATCAATTAAGTCTATAAACTTAGGTTTTTCTCATATAAGTATATCTCACCTATATTTTTTTTGTATAAATCTTCTTCTCTTTCTTGTCATTCCTTGTGAAATATTTTATAAATTTTCTTTTTCTCCACTTTAGTAAAAAATCTCCATATAAGAAGTTAAGTTGGTCCTTTTTTTTTTTCTAAATAAAAAAAGAAGAAGAAAAAGAAAGGTTGCTAATGGGTAAGAATTCTTCTAATCAAGTTCAAATGACAAATGATAAGATTGCCTCCCTGGAAAAAAGGGTAAGTCTAATAGCTCAATAGTTGCAGATCTTGTTTCTCATAATCACTAGTCTCCAAGTGTCCTAAGATTCAAACTTAGAAAAAAGACTTTCAAATCTAGAAGAAAAGTAACAACATTACAAAAGAGCATTACAGACTTAAAAATAGCAATGGGCCCGGTGCTTATAAGACTTCAACACCTGATGTCTAATACTAATCAAATGTTAGCAAACCCAAATAATGAAAGTAGCCTAAAGAGAAAAAAGCTAAGGTAAGCTTACGAGGCTCGGAGGAAACAAATTCACTTAATTAAAGCTCTCAATGACCTACACAAATAACTTCCATCGTGTCCTAGACGCTAAGGAGAATGGGAAGACAAATGTTGATACCTGATTCTTGCTTAGCCCAAGGCTCATCATGCAAGAAAGCCTACTAAGAAATGTACGAGAGAACAATGAGCTCTTCTTCCATACCACAACTTGTTCGATAAGCCACACAACGTCTCACTTGAGCAAACTTGCTCGACTACTGAGCCCTAGTACACTGGCCACCTAGCATCAACTCGGGTCTCAACTCGTTCTCAATTGAGCACCTATTGACCCTCCCTTAATGTCCTAACTCAACCCTTATTTTTAGCACCTACTCTCCACTACAATTCATTAATGGTCATCCGACATCTATGGTATGGTTAGCACACTTAATAATCCCTACTCTTACGGATGTTAGACCTTTGAGCTACAAATCCAGTTGCTTGGCCGATCATGATTAACCATCTTCGAAGTTGCCTAGTCTCCATTACAACACATGCTACCTACTGGCAATCAATACAAGTTAACTCGCCACATATCAGGATGAACCCTATAAAAAGTATCAAGTACGGTAGTGTAAGATATGAGATCTCTTTTACTTCTCTTAACTCTTGAGGCTCTCTCCATTCTTTCGACTCATTTTTTATACACACACAAGACAAACATTACCCATTAGGTCTTTAGTGCTCACCCTTTCTTTCTCCTAGTCCTCCTTATTAACTTGAGCATTGAAGGGTCCTTGTGGTTACACCTATAGGAGGCTTTTTGCAAAGTTTAAGGAGTAAGAGGCAAGATCTAAGTTCATTCTATCCAAGCGCCACACAAGCCTATTTATTTTCAATTGATTCAACCACAATCAATAGGAACCATAATTGAAAGTTATTATTTTGATGCTACTTTTGGTTCAGGATTTATAGGTTAGATATCATTTTTGGCATCTAAAGTTTTTTACCATAATAACCCCAACACATTAATGGTTTATTAATAATTATTTAGTAATAGGGCTTGTTTGGTAAAATCTAAATAAAATAAAATAAAATATTAAAATAATAAAAACACCAAATGGGGTTTCTTTGATTTTAATAATATAGATAACAAAAATGTCAATAGCAACAAAAAAAATTAGCACTAGCATTCTTATGCCAATATTTGGGAAAAGTGGAATTCTCAATTATGAAAATTAAATCAACCTTTTATATTATGCTTTTTGTTACTAATTCTAATTTTACAAGTAGTTTCATTTTTTTTTTTTCGTGTGTTTTATACACTCTATGTTGTAGCTTGTATTCTAGTGAATAGAGATGCTAAAAATAAAATATATCGAATTAAATCATAAATCATATCAAATTTCAATGATTAGATTTACAATTAAATTTAAGCGATTGAAAAATGGAATATACTACCAAATTAGATCATAAGAAAACTGTATAGAATTAAAAGAACAAAAGCTTTTATTATTATGATATATATGTTTGATTTAAAATAATAATTTGCATTTCAAGGCGGCTTTCACCAAATATATTATAATTTAAGAAAAAAAGATCCGAATGTAGTCCATCCATTAAAATACACGTTCTTGACTACATTTTCAGGCCGAACGTAACGACAAGCGAAGCAAACCGTGCCTGTTTGTCCCTCCTCGTACCAACACGCATCGCAAAACAAAAACAAACCCTCTTCTTCTAGCCGTTAGCCGAAGCCATTGTTTCTTTCTCTTCTCGCTCAAACCAAAATGAAAATGAAAGTCTGTCGACTCTTCTCCCACCAAAACCCTAACCTCAACACTTCCCTCCTACCGTTGATCTCTCTCCTCCGCCACTTCTCCTCCTCGCTGGACAACCCCATCATAACCCAAGCTCTCGATATACTCCAATCCCCACATGACACGTGGAACATACCCACTCTCAACGAACTCCTCTTCTCCGATTCGCGTCCCTGCAAACAACGCCTCTTCTTCAGTATCGCAACGAAAATCGGTTCTTCCGAGAAAGCCTTCAAGTTTCTCGAATATGTCCAGTCGCACGCGCCCCCTGAGCACGCACCCTCATTCATCTCTTCCACATTCCAAGCCGTTCTCGAGCTCGCTGCCTGCGAACCCGACAACCCGAGAAGTCCTTACGAGCTCTATAGAGTGTCCAAGGAAAGAAATAACATTCCTTTGATGGCGGATTCGGCAGTATTGTTGATTAGTAGTTGTAAAAAACTGGGTTTGGTTGATGAACTGGTTGATTTGTTTAATGATCTTGATAAGACTATGAAGAATTTGCGTGTATACAACGATTATATCGATGGGTTGTTGAGGTTTGGGAGATGCAGCGATGCACTTAAAGCGCTCGACGAAATGCTTGAGAGAGATTCGTATTGCGTTCCATCCAAGTTTACCTGTGATGTCATATTTTCGGATTTAGTGAGGGCAGGGAAGCTGTATAAGAGTGTTAATGATGATGTGATTGTTGGGTTAGTTTCGAAGTTTGGTCAATGTAGTGTTTTTCCCGATCCTGTAAAGCTTTCACGCTTGATTACTAAGTTGTGTCGGGATGCGAGACTTAAGTGTGCGTGGGAGGTTTTACAGGAATTGATCCGGTTAGGTGGTCCGGTTGAGTCACATTCCTGCAATGTCCTACTGACTAAACTAGGGAAGGATAGGGATACTGAGAAAATGAATGAGCTTTTGGCTCAAATGAAGGAGAGGCATATTCAGCCCAATGTTGTAACTTTTGGTATACTTATTAATCACCTTTGTAAGATTAGGAGAGTTGATGATGCATTAGAGGTTCTTGATAAGATGTGTGAAGAAGGGAATGGGGATGAGGGGTTTTTGGTCAAACCCGATGTGATTATTTATAATACTTTGGTTGATGGACTCTGCAAAGTGGGGAGACAAGAGGAGGGGCTTGAGTTACTAAAAAGAATGAGGTCTCAAAGCAATTGTGCCCCTAATACGGTTACTTATAATAGCTTGATTGATGGATATTGTAAATCTGGTGAGATTGAGAGGGCTAGAGAGCTTTTTGATCAAATGGGTGAAGAAGGGGTACAGCATAATGTTATTACCATTAATATTATGATTGATGGTATGTGCAAGCACGGGAGAATCAATAGAGCAGTTGAGTTTTTCCAAGATATGAAAGAGGGTGGTCTGGTTCTCAATGCCAATACCTATACATCATTGATCAATGCTTTTTGTGGTGTTAACAATATCAATAAAGCCATGGAGCTTTTTGAGGAAATGTTCAAAGTTGGCTGTAAACCAGATGTGATCGTTTATTATTCCTTGATCTCGGGCTTGACGCAAGCTGGAAGGATGGAAGAGGCAGCAAACATTGTGTGTAAATTGAAGGAGATTGGATTTCAACTTGATATTGCATGCTACAATATGCTGATCAATGGGTTCTGCAAGAAAAACAAATTGGACCGAGCTTATAGCATGCTCAAGGACATGGAACTGGCTGGTGTAAAGCCTGACAGTATCACCTACAACACTTTGATATCACACTTCAGCAGAAGTGGGAAACTCGAAACTGCAATTGAAGTTTCGAAACAAATGCTCAAGCAGGGTCTTGTACCTACTGTTGTAACATATGGTGCAATGATTCATGCATATTGCTTGAATGGCAAGGTGGATGAAGCCATGAAAATCTTTTCAAGCATGTGCATGTCTCGAAACATTCCTTCTAATACAGTCATATACAATATTCTCATAGATGCTTTGTGCAAAGATGATAAAGTAGAAGAGGCTGTTTCCTTGTTTGATGATATGATTGAAAGAGGGGTGAAGCCAAACACAACAACATTCAATGCCATTTTAAAAGGACTCAAGGGGAAGAATTTGTTGGAGAAAGCATTCGTGATTATGGATATGATGACAGAACAATCCTGTAAACCTGATTATATAACCATGGAGGTTCTTACAGAGTGGCTTTCCTCTGTAGATGAAGTAGATAGGCTTCATAAATTTGTGCAAGGGTACAAAGTTTCAGCTGCTACCGCCTAGATTAAATTTTGCAAAGGAAAGACAGATTCTTGAAGGAGCATTTCCTCTGGCAAATTGGCCGATCTTGGCAGAAAGCTGAAATCAAGCTCACTCTTGAAAGGAGGCGGCTCCATTATTTTGGATGCTGCATCTGCTGGACTCCAAATGGAAAGGAAAAGCCCTTGGAAGTTACCCATCTTCTCCATTTTTGGCTTAAATTTTTTCATTGGTTCATGTCTGTAGAACCGATTGCTTTATAAAATTTTGGGATAATTTTTGAGCCAAACTTGCTCACACAAATAAAATCATTAACGACCAGAACATTTTGGAATTGTATGATGGTGAATGCCCTGTTTCTCAGATTATCTTTTGATGTGTCTTTAGTTCTGAGAACATTGTTCTCTCCTGTATAGTTATGACTCTGGTTCTTAGTGATTCAAGTTTACGTGTTTCAATCTCTGAGCATTTTTATCCGAAGGATGTCTCTCATATGTTTGACTACCAATAAAGAAACCTATAGGTATTTGCAAAGTTAGCATTCTATTCTGTCAATGATGACAAAACTTCCTGCAGTGTGCCTTCTCTCTCTCTCTGTTTCTTTTTTTTCCCAACCTTTCCCTGTTCTTTGGGACCCATTCCCTCATTTCCCTTGATCAATTCTCTTTTTCTTTTTTAATTAAAAAAAATAAAAAAAAGGAAACTGCATATGTTTGTTTCATCACAGTATTTGTTCCCTTGTTTTCCTGTTTGCTCCTGCAGGTTTCATTTAGGCCATTGCAACCTTAAAAATGAAATTTGGCAAAATAGAAAGGTTGGAGCTTCTGTTAACACTGTCATATTGTTTTCTGTTTGATGGTTCCATTTAGTCTATTTTGGTACATTTTATGTGATGAAACATCAAATCAAATAACCTATTTGTTTATGGGAAGGAAAATTAAAAAGTGCTTGAAAATTCAAAGAAATTGCGAGCAAGAATTATTTTAAGCACACAAATGTGGTCTTCTACTGAAAATACTAAGTACTTGTGTCCAGTGTTGGTTATGGCCATGAGTATCATAGATTGTGGAGGTTGATAGTGAAATTCTCATGATTAATTTGTCTCACTGCAAAGACATGCTATTGGATTTTTTCAAGTGTTTCTAAGATTGGGGCGTTGATTTAAGCTATTTGCTGTCACACTTTGATGATTGTTTTATTGGTGATGATACTGTTGTGAATAACAAAAAATGTATTTCTCACAACAGGGCTTTTTAGTACTGGCCAATAATTCAATGCAAGAGTACTGGGCAATTGTACGATACGTGTTCTGGTTCCATGTTCTCACTGATATTGTTCAAGACACCATTGAAATGCTTCTAAAAAGGTGACCGAAAAGATCTGGAGAAGCTTTAGGTATGTTAAAAATTTGCAGATAATACATGAAGCTTTGAGTATGGTATATAAGTTTGCCCAACAAGGTGGAATCAACATGTTGAATTGAGTAGTCCTTAATGGTCCAGTTCTTAGGATCTCAATTTATGCCGTGCTACAAGCAGCAAAAGAGCACCAGGTGCATTTTCTCTCTTGCTGGAGCATGATATATCCTATTCTTTTGCATTTAGCTGTTGTTGTTTGGGGGTGGTGATGGGGATGGAATGATGGAATTCCATTGTCAAATATTCAATGCTCTGCTGAGTAACCAATGTTCAACTGCAAACACTTATTTTCCTCAAGCATGTTTTGTATGCTTTCTATTAAATGAATGGTGCAAGCGCTCTAATGGTTCTGTCAGAAACACTGCACAAGGAAGATCTTAACATCTTCAATCTGTAGAAGGATCACACGCCTCTCTATCCTATACTATATTGTCCATGAGGCCAGGGGATGTTTGGGAACTCCCATGCCATTTTGAGCCAGAGTTAACATATAAAGCAGGAGGTAGAGTCATTGGATGATAATCTCACATCACTCAATCTGGATATTTGAAAGCCAAGTTGATTTGCTCAGGAGATTTATGCAGATGGAATCAGAAGACAGGAAGATATCGGCAGCCCTTCTTTTGCTTTTTATGTTGCAGCAATTTACCAAATTTGATGTCCGGGCCAAAGTTTGTAGAGTTAGATGAAAGATGAATCAAGCTGGGTTTATACCCATACCTTGCCCTTACCTAGTTGACAAGAACTGGGTTTATACTAGTTTTTCCCTTCGGGAAGGGAAAAGGAACAGTAATGGTTCTCTTGTAATTCGTGGAACTGGTATGATTTTTCCTGACACCCTGCATGTAATTACTAGTAGTTGTACAGTCTTGTGGAAGTTCTAGCAAAATGAATACCATGCAAGCAGATGATACATGTCACTCAACGTCACTTGGATGAAACTATAGATAAAAGGAATAAAAGGATGATTAGAAAGGCTCTTGCATCATTGAAGATATAATACAAGATATTAGTTCGAATGAAGATAAAACGATACATCTTTTCCTATTATGCCTAATGAAGCTATGCTGTTTCTGGCCATTAGCATCAGCCATGGAAGAAAGTACATCGAGAGGAAGCCCACTGGCATCGACAACTAGCAAGCTTTATTTTTACTCATCAAAATCTGCACTGTTTCTATGTAGTCTGATCTTGCGGAAAAAATTTCCATGTCCCTACTGGTATATCTATCCAATTACATGCTGTTATTTATGTGTTGAAGAAAAAAGTATGATACATATTAAAGAGTCTTAATACATAATAATATGTGATCGAGGGAAATATGATCATAATACAATTTGAAAATAGGAAATTTCTTCCGATCTTGCTAACATATACAGATTTTCTCGTATTGCATAACTTTTTTTTCTTTTTATTTAAATATTTGTCCAAAATACTGCATAATACATTACTAAAAAGGAATATAACATAGCTGGAGGCATCGTTCCTAAGATTCTCTGTACTCCTTAGCGTTACTTACAAGCCTTTCTTGTAAAAGTCAAGATGGAGGTGAAAGTCAAAAGGATAGGATCCTATGTCAAAGGATGCCTTGCCAGCATCATGTCAGCTATTGCTAGCAGCCGCAGCGGTGCTATTGGCAGTCCATGATAGAACCAAAAGTGGCTGGAAAACGACCCGAGGAGCAATCTTCACTGTCACCACCAATGAACCCTTCCATCCCCACAAAGAACTCATCACTTAGAGCCATATCATTGTCAAACAACTCAACTACCCTTTCTTCATCATCCATTATAGTATCTTCCATATCCTCTCCACTTCCACTGTTTATGCTCTGTGGCCGACCCTCTTCTTCTGCAGAGGAAGCTGGGGAAGAACAATTAGGCTTATTTAAGGGCGATAATGCATCGTTGTCTCCCCCAGCAGCAGAGCTGTCCAGTGCAGGAGTTACCAACTTCGGTCGAGTGGAGCCAGCAAGGGAGCTGCGTTGTTTTGGGGGAGGATGGTCGTGCTCTGCTGTATACGTGACTATAAACATTCCAGGGTCAGATCGGTTGCGCTCCACTTGCTTTCGGGCCAGACACCCCCTTGAGCTACTGCATCTGTAGTATCCCCTATACACAAAACAATGGAGGAAAAAATGAGATCATGAGAAGTAAGTATTCTGCTTCTTGGATGTTCCTGTAATGGAAAATATTTATATGGACCGGACCGGATCTTTCTAAATCCAGCCATAAAATATAATAAATACAATCCAAACATAGGGCGGGCAGCTCCTGCAGTCCCCTCTCATAATTTTGAAATTTAAAAAAAAATTATTAGAAAATTTTGAAATTTTTTATAAAATGTTTGCCGATTTTACAGTTTCATCCCATCTAAAAACTAAAAATTACAACTCCCGTAAACACGTGGCCAAATATAGATAATAAGCGTTGACATTTGGCAGATTGTAATTGTATCTTTATTGAGCTGGTTCATGCATCAAATTTACATGATTAATGGAGGTGCAATAGGGAAATACTATATTGGATGCAGAATTTACCTTGGATATGGAGATCCTTTGATTGGTTTCTGGCCATATTTACGCCAAGCCCATATATCTGAAGAAAGGCTTTCAGCCGGAACTTGGCAGACGCTTTTTATCTGGTTCTTCCTGCTTGGAAGATATAATATTAAACACATAACGAAAAAAAAAAAATAGAAAAAGAAAAAGAAAAAGAAAAGGAAAGGAAAAAAGAAAAAAAAAAGAGGATAAAAAGAATTTTCTAAAAATGAACATGCCATAATAGTTTCAGAGTTTCTTCTACCAGATTTAATGGAATAAAATCCTTACTTTCTTTTAGATCGAGAAGTTTGGGAAGTGGAAGCTGAATCAGAAGAAACCACAGCAAGAGATGGCTTCGTCGGTTGGCGTGGCTTGAATGATGGTGAGTGGTCATGATTCCTAAGTACCTCAAAAGGAGAAGATCCAGAAAATGAAGTGGTAGGACTAGGTGTGATTTGAAGCACGAGACTTGGTTCGGGTTTAGGAAGAAATGGCTTGTAGAGTTCTTGTAATTCCTCAACTTCGTAGTTCCTTGTTTCGGATAGATTTGGCGTCAGAACAACAACATCCTGGTCTTCCCTTTTTAATGTAAAAGAAGGAAATCCTGTAGGAAGGGAAGAAAGATCTGCTACTGAAGAACCACCGTTTGTATTGTTAATATTTTGAATGATGTTGCTGTTTTTGTTGTTGTTGTCGGTGGTGGTGGTGGTGGTGGTGGAGGAGGAGGAGGTGGAGGCATTCAGGCAACTTCTGACCACTGCATGCAAATCCCAGTTATCATCTTCCATGGTTTCCTTAGCCTTTGTCCCTAGTCTGTTTCTAAGATAGCCTCTGTGGTGCTGTTACTACCTTCTGACTCCTACTCTTTGATATGTGTGTGTGTGTGTTTGAGAAATAGAGAGATAAAGTAGGGCGCTGACTTTTGATGGTAGATTAAAAAAAAAAAAAAGAGAGGAGGAGATTGGATAGTAGGGTTGCGACGAGTAGGACCCTTAGTATGGGAAATGGGAGTGGGGCATTTGTAGCGAGACCATCCATGTGTATTGGTTCTTTCTGTATCTAATTATAGACTCAAATCATATGCGCATCACGAGTCGAAAAGCTTGTAGTCGGAGCGTTTGTAGATTTGAGCCATATGGAGGTATTTTTATTCTTTACCATGTCAACTAAATAATTTTCATTTTTCGTTTGATAATTTAATAATGGTTTTTTTTTCCCCTAACTACTATCATATTATAATTTTAGGCAGGAAGAAATCGAATTTGGTCAATTTTACTGATATATCAATAATCATATTATTAACTTATAATAATTTTAACAATGATTTTATTTTATTTACCCAAAAAAGGGGGAAAAAATCATTTTTATTGATTAACAGTGTTACAGCTGCATTTATTAAGATCTCCAGTAAAAAACTTTCCACTTATCAACATATATATATATATATATATTCCATAAAAATATATAAGTACGTGGACCCTGTAATACGCGGAGAGGAGAGGAGTTGGTTGGCAATTTGGCATCTCAATGCTTATCTTTTGTCCTTTTTTCTTTAGTCTCTCAAAGCTGCCTTGAAAACTAGAGATGGTTTTGAGGTTGACTGGAAAAAATGTCAAAGTGGTATTGCTACGTTTTTGGGATAGATGCCAGAAAAGTCCACGGCTAATTGGCTATTTAGAGGAACAAAACATAAAGACAAAAGCTAAACATCAAAAGTGGAGGCCACTACGCTTATTGGGATGAGGACTACAACCGCTCATTGTGGAATTGGATCCACTTTTTTTCCTTTTTCTCTTTTTCCCATTTCTCTTGCACATTTTTCATTGTTATTGGATAAATCACAAATATATCTATTATATTATTGTCAAGTACAAAAACATCACTTAATTTTTCAAAAACTTTTAATAATATTAGCACATTTATGTTAAAGCATCACTAAATTTCTTAAAAAAAAAAAATAACTATTTTTTATCCTTTTAAAAATGTTTTAGGGATATATTTATAATTATTCCTTTATCATATTAGACAACATTGCTTCTCATAACTCTAGGCGATATAAACGGTAAATATAAAACAAAATCAAATCTGACAGCTATATTTTATCCCTTTCCATGAATGTTTCTATTTACAGCTCATTTATTACCATAGTAGTGATGCAACTTCTTTCTTCCATTTTTATCACATCCTTTATTTACTTATTTTTTCTTTTTCAACCATTTTTATCACTCTACCGTGTGATGCTTGCATCAAAGCGTCAGTCAACAGTGATTAATCCCCAAATTACAACATGCTACCGTGGTCTTATAACTCAGTTAATATTAATAAGAATTGAAACATATTCTATTTCTTCGGATTTGTCCGTTGCAACGTATAGGTAGGAAAAAGAAGGAAGTTGACGTCATGCTGATAATAATTTTGTGTAATTATTTAACCTAACTTGAGTTGTTTCAACAAAAGTGATAAGGAACACTGCAATGGCCTTGATTGTTTCGCTTGTAAGAAATTGACATCTGTGTTTTTACAATTCAGGCCTATTTCTAAGTGTTCATGTTAACCAAGAATTTTTCTTAAAAAAAAAAAAAAGTTCAATTTTGAGAAACTCCACATATGAGGGCCTGGTTGATGATATCACATGTATATAACGTAAGTCTTTTACTTCACATTGACTTTATGGAGTAACATAGAAACGATATTTGGAGGAATAACTTATTAAGATAGATTGGGGAGAAGGACAAATAATCTCTAGACTTAAATGAATAAGTGACAAATAAACGAATTTTGAGCATCCACCTCACTATTTCTTAACAAAATTAGGTTATTTTTTATTTGAGCCTCATTTAATTTTCAAGAGCACAAGCATAATAATACTACACTATTACTCTGATTTGTGAATTGTCCTCCAAATGAGGAATAATTCTTAAGTATCAATGAAGTTTGATTATCAATACCATGTGTGAGATTATATTCGTAGTTAACGGCTAAAATGATCTATCCTATAAATGAACTTTTAATGAGGTTCTCTTAACTTTAGGTCCACAAAAAGCTTCTCTTAGTGCATTAGTCTACCTAAAAAGGGTTGAAAGTGAACAAACTAATCTAATGTTCTCCATTCCAAGAATATCATGTCGTATCTTCTTAGGTCATCTTTAAATATAGACATGACTCTCTAAACTTTGTGACTTATTCAAAAGGTTATGGCTAATATGTTATTCTATCCATTAGATTATGGGTTTAATTCTCATACTATAGCACTCTATTTTTTTATTGTATTAATTGTTTGTCTCTTCTTAAATGTTATTCATTTTCTTTTTATTTGCTTTCCCATTTTTGCTAACATTATAAGTAAGGGTGTAAATGAATTAAACTAGTTCACAAACTACTCGAGTTTGACTCAACTTTTACTCAAATTCGATTTGGTGACATTTGATTCAAGCTCAAGCTCGAGTTACTTGAGTAGAAAATCTAGATGAGCTTGAGTTTTAAAATATTAAGCTCGTTAAGTTAGCGAGCCAAATCAAGCTTAGTATAATTTTTAATTTTTTTTTAATTTTTTTAAATATAAGTGAATATAAGGTTATTTAGGAAAAATTTATAAATATTTTAGCATAATCGAGCTATTCAAGTCGAACTTGAGCTTATCTAATATATCTTCAAGTCAAGCTTGAGTTTAAATTTTAGAGCATGGTTGAACTCGAGCCAAGTTTGAGCTTTAAGTTTTTGAGTTAAGCTCAAGCTTGAGCTCTAGCCCAATGTTGTATTGGTTCAATTTGACTCAATTACAACCGTAATTATAAATACTTCAATTGTAACACACAAAAAATTAGTAAATAATAATAATAATCATATTACTAACCTAGCAAGTTGTTTTTCCAAAAAAATATTACTATTAAAACAAGTGAGAATCATTGAAGAGTTAATGGTCTAATCAATTTTGCTAGAAAGAATACTTTTGTTAGTATTACTAATGAAACAATGCTGTAAAGTCATTATAAAATACTTATCTTTTAATTAAGAAGTTTTTTTTTTCCTACTTGCAATTTTTTTCTTAAATATTTCTTTTGTTATACTTCTTTTTAACAAAACTTAAATAAGTTTTATGCATCGTTTCTATTATTTTTATAACTTCAATTGAATTCAATTAATATATATAGCCCTCATGAAATGATAAGAATATTATTTCTTCAACCTTTTGCAAAGTATACTGAGCACTTATAATCATTTCATAAAAAAGTTGAAAGTTTTCTTCAAATTGAATATTCTAAAGTATTGTGGTTGCACTTAGTTGATAAAATCGTTTTGTATAAATAAGATACATTATAATTACATTAACAACTAAATAGTTTTGATATATAATTCTATTGTCTATAATATTAAAGCTAAAGATACCATAATGTTTTAATATTTTATTATATTTGAGTTTTACTAAACAACTCCTGTATACTTAATAGTTATCAATAAATTATCGATATGTTAAGGTTATTATGGTAAAAATCTATATGCCAAAAATGGTATTTAACCTATACATCCTTCAAAAAATTTAGTATCTAAACTAAAAATCTTTCATCAAAATGATAACTTTCAGTTATAGCTCTAATATCCACAAATCTTAATAATTATTTAATCAAATTTCTAATTATTGTGATATCCATAGGCCGAAATACTTCATGAGTAAAAATTTGTTTTTTCAAACTTTAGTATAAGAAAAAAACTATGTGATCATCTCAAAAATGGTTTATTTGTTTCATTAGAACTTTTGCAAAAGAAAAACTATATATTTATTTCACAAATGGTTATCATAAAAAGTGATTGATAATTAAATTGTTTTATTATTTATTTAGTGATATGTTCAATTATGCTAATTTCACAAATAATTTATTTGCTTTTAAAATTTTAGTAGAAGAAAAACTATAGATAATTAAACTGTTTATTAATTTAGTGATGTATTTAATTGTTCTTATTTTATAAATAGTTTATTTACTTATTAAAATTTTAGCACGATGTGAAATTTATTTCACAAATGGTCACTATAAAAAGTAATTGATAATTAAATTGTTCCTCATTTATTAGTAATATGTTTAGTTGTAGTAATTAAATTGGAGATGATATCGGATTGGACAATGCAAACTATTAAAAATATCAATATCGAAGTTTAAAAATGTAATTTCATTTCTCTTTTCAAATAGATAATCAGTAAACGAGTTTATGTTATAAATATGTAACTTTAGCTATTATGCTTTTGCATCATGACATTTCATAACTTTATTAGGTTTGATCTATCGCTAACCTAAAACTAGCCTAGCTTAGATGAGAACAAGCCTAAACCAGCCTACGAATTAACGAATTATCGACCTAGCAGACCTATAAACCGATGAGCTGACATGCCGATTTTACTATCGGTTCGGCCTACTCGAACTTCCAATTTAAAAATAAATAAAATAAAAAAAAAATTAACACAACTACCATCAGCTTTTGTCCCTTGATCATCTTACAACACACTACTCAATTCCCATGTACACTTAGCCTTTTTTTTTTTTTACCTAATTTAAAATTGATTAACACACTAAAGGTTTTTTTAAAAATAAAAAATAAAAAACATATTGAACTACATTGATCTAATTTCAACTAGTGAATATATAAGCACATTTGAGGTGACTTTAAAATCAACAAATTTTTTTTCCCCTATTATGTTGCACTTCGAAGTCACAGAATCGCAACAGTCTCGCCGTATAAACTATTCTATGATAGTAACAAGCTTCACAATACTTATCATAAATATGATCTACACAAGACGTCAACGACTATTTGCTTTAAAGTAAACAGTTCAATTAAAAGTTTAGCTAAAGTTATAGTAATTATCAAGAATTTTATATCAACATACATAATTATATGTATATTCCACAGAACTTCTTAAGAAACTCTACATTAACATAATAGTTTACTAATTTACAAAACGACTACCAATCTTTCATTCTTAAGCTATAAAGGACACTCTAGCTATACATCCACTACTAAGCGAATTGATCCTCACACCTCAGGCTTAAAAAGAACTAACTTCTAGATAGTTGTAGGGCGACATAATACTCAAAGTATTTAGAAATCAAGACCTGCAAAAGGATCATACGAGTATAAGTAACTATAGCTCGGTAAGTTTAATTGGAGACTCATGAATGTATATAAACACAAACAAGATTATTAAGCAATTATTTTTATATAATGCAACAAGCAAGTGTCATCACACAATGTAATCCGGTTCGTTGCAAAATTAGAGAAATTTCACCCGCTCTAATCCGGGTTGAGGAGTTTTCATGTTGTGCAACAGCTCATAACCAAACTTAGGTTTGTGCAATGGAGATACTGCTTCTCCTAAGACCATCCTTCGAACCAATGCCCTCATCCTTATCGCGACCTTCTCTCCTATCACTTAGTTCGGCTAAGGATGAGGAAAAGACCATTTGTTATCTAGAGTTATTTTTATCAAAGGTGTCGGTGTTTGGTTGAAGAATCCTAATGATCCCTTAAAAGGTTGCAATGCATGACAATTTAGGTCATTAGAGTTGAATAAGATTAAATTCCATTTAGGGTGTTCAAACAATTTCACACCAATTCATTCATAACACAAAATCAATCACATTACAAATTTCAATATGAATTCAGATACTCAAACACATGCATAAACTACTTACAATCACAATCATACACAATCTTAAGTTTTCGAGTACCATAAAATACTACTGCAATACAGTAAGTAATAACCTAACTTACTTGAAATTCTCAGTCGCTCGATCACTTAATTACAAGTCGATTCGTCTACAGGTATCCTATAATACAAATACGTCTTTTTAGTACTTATACTTTAATGATTCATATTCTAAGTTATAATTTAACTCATTTCTCTATGTATACCTATTATTTACTAATAATTCATTCTACCTTATTTTAGGATTTGGTTTCTAAATTAGATTCCAATTTTGATACTACATTATCTCCGACTACGGGGAATCCTAAATATGCTTAAATCCTAATGTGAAATTAATCACATTAAGCTCAAGTATTCTAATATCATATTAAGTCTTAATTTAGTGTTCTAAACTATTCGATATACTTTAATCCTAATTGGAGTACTAGATTTACTCTCGATGTGAGAAAATTTTACATTTTTTATACAATTATCTAAAATTAAATTTTGTTTTAGATTTATTATATACTAATTTTTATTATTATATTATCTAAATAAACCTAATTTTTCATATTTATTAAATTTCTAATTCCATATATTCCTAATTTCCTACAATTACTACATAATTCCTATATTAATTATACTTAACACTCCAAAGGCTAGGATTAGGTTTTCACATTAGAGATTAACATTCCTAAACATCTAATTATTATCTAAATCAGTAATTAATCACTTAATTAACCCAAAATTACCCAATTTTTTCATTATTTTAGGGCTAAAAATTGACTTAAAAATTTTGAAAATTAAATTTTAAAAAATGGCTTCATAGAACTGTTCTATATCACTTAAGCATTCTATAGAAAAAATTTGAGCTCTAAACTACATTCCTAAGCCTTTTTATTTCTAGTTTTAATCATATTCGGTTTTGCTTAATTTCTTAAGAACCCTATATTTTCAGATGTGATTAAACTTAATCACTATTTTTCTCTAAATCTACATACAATAAAACCTCAGAATAATAAATTTCATAATTTTCTGGGCAAAATAAATAATTTTAAGAAATTATACAAAATCGAGGCAAATGTGAGACTCACTCGGTCTGATAGCTTTTGGGCTTCCAACACCGATCCAGGTGTGTCGGCCGGTCTAGGCAGTGAGTCTGGAGTTAGGTGGTGGTGGTGGTGGTGGTGCGTAGGTTCGGTTCACTAGCCCCTACTGCACAGATTTCCTTATTAATTTCCTAAACCCTAATTTTCCTCTTTAAATTTTGGTGCTCTTAATTTTTTCTAACTTCTAACTATCCAAATGAGTTTTGTAATTTTTTTTCCTATTTATAGAGCTTTTTAATAATTATTATACATTTAATTGGACAAGACATTGCCCAAATCCCTTAAATTTTGCCTTTTGTGTTGCTTGTTTTTTATTGGTTAATTTTTCTTCTTCACTTCCTGACCTGCCACAACCAAATCCAAATCATTCCCCATTCCTCTTATTTTTTTCTGATTTTTTCTTAATTAATTAATAATTTTCTTTAATTATTTAATAAGTTTCCAACTAATTTAAGTAATTTTGCCTATTTTTATCTACACATAAATACATATGGGGTACATGTGAACATTCCTAATTATTATTTAGATCATTCTATGATTTTTAGTATACATATAATTTATCTCTAGCAATTTATTAGTTATTAGATTACAGTTTTCACATTTTCGATAATTAACAAGTATTATACTTAAAATTTGAAAATTTTATAGTCTCTTATTTTTTACTTATTTTCTTAAATTCAAGTTTACGGGGTCATTTTTACTAATATTTCTATCTATAGTTTATAATTTAGGTTTGATCGGATCCTTTAACCAATTGTCCTAAACTTTGTGTACTAAGTTTAATCCTACAGTCATTTGGCTTAACTTTAAGGTTTACATATTACCCTTAATTTCTCTAAGCGTAAGCAGTGAAATAGCTTTTCTATACCATTATAGATGGCATTGTAATTTATATTTTTGTTTAGTTATTATACTCCAATATGAGAAATAATATTTTCTAATATACCATCACATATTATAGTTAATAGTTATATTATAATTTATTTCTTTCTATATTAACAATATATTTCGATATTCGAATAAGAAATCTTCCTCTTTTGCAATTTCTCTCACTTTGGCCAATGTTATTCAACATTGTAATATAATATTATGCTCATGTGATTCAAATTAATTATTTTGGAACGGAAAAGAGTTTGAATTGAAAAACAGTTGAATCATTCATGTGTTACTACATGTCCATATAAGGTTTTAGAATTATTTGGAAAAAAAAAAAATATGCAAGTAGGTAAAAAATTATTTATAATACTTTATCAAAATGAGGAATTAAAAAAAAAATGAACATATGGTCTAAGTAGCACTGAACCGGCCCTTAAACCACCCGTTTGGCTGAATTGGCCTAAGCTTGTATTCGTAAGGGTTAAGCCCAGTTCAACTTGTTGTTAACCCATGAACCAATGGTTCTAAGTTGGTTTGGCCCTGTGCATACCTTTATATTAAACAAACTTGATTATTAGGTCTTGTAAGTAATACCTGAAATATCTCAATTTTAATGAATGTTTTAAGACTTTTGCTAGTAAAATCATATTATTTTTGAGTAAATTGTTTACTTTAAAGCAAGTTAGTTATAGAAATTTCGTATAAATCAGGTCTATAAACGTAGCTGAGTGGTTAACTTCTATCATAGGACGATTTGTACGGTAGGATTGTACAACTTTGTTGCTTGGGGGCATGACATTTTTTAAATCGATAAAATTATACCATTAAATGTAATGGAAAAAAAAAATAAACCATTAAAAGAGGGCATATTTGTAGGAAAATTGTTATTCATTGTGATAATAATAAAAAAAAATGATATTTTCAATTACATTGTTAAGGTTTGTTGCAATTTTTTTTAGGACATGTTCCATTTAAGGGGTTATAGACCATAGTAAAAATATATTTGTTGCCTTATTTTGATAAAACAAAAGTGAAGTGAAATTTATTGCATCACTAACTTAAAACCCTTTTCTTAAATGTAAACAATCTTCTATGAAATACTCTTGTATCCAAGACATACACATATTATATGTAGTGATAATACTATAAACAATGAAGAGTCAAATATATAAGGGAAAGTCTTGGTATGGTGGTTTATACATAGTTTAAAAATGATCCATGTAATATCCTTTATATGCCAAGTGACGGAATTATAAATCATTGGACTGCCTTTTGGTGTAGTGGCTCGAAGCACGTTGAAACTTCAAAGTTAAGCGTATTTGAGCTAAGTCAATTCCGTAATGGTTGACCTATTGGGAAGTTGTTGTGCCAAAAGATAAAACCATACGTCATTCTAAGCCAAAGCGGATAATACTTTAGTGAGAAGAGTTCTAACTGGGTTGTTATATATGATATTAGAGCTCTCTACCAATCAAAAGGGCAAGTCTTTACCTAGTAGTGGTTATGGACCTATTTAATGAAATTGACAAGAATGTCAATTTTGTAAGGGGGATCAATTGTAATACTTATTATACACTAGGTGGCAGAATTCTAAATCATTGAAGTACCTTTTAGTGTAACAGTTGAGAGCACATCGAAACTTCATAGTTAAGCATGCTTGGATTAAATCAATATTAAGATAGGTGACTTCTTGAAAAGCTACTGTATTAAGAGGCAAAACCATACAGTGTTCCTTGCCAAAGCTGATAATACCTTGGTGGGAAGAGCACTGGCCAACCATCATAATCCAAAAATAAGGATATTTTATTATACTTTTTGAAATATGGGTATTGAAGAAAAGGACTCTATCTAGCAAAAAGATCGAAATATCAAAGAAGTTTTTGAGAAAATCACTACCAAAATAGAATCCTGAAAATTGGAATCTAAGTATGTAATAATCTTTTTCTTGTTAATTCTAATTAAAACTATGTAATTGTTTTATTTGCACAAACTATATAACCTCTCTTGATTGGTGAAAATTCTCATCTACTTCTTATATATTTTGGTTAGCATTTCTTCTGTTTTAATTATATGTATAGAAGACATCTATATTATTAAGGAAAAAAAAATTTTAACAACTAAATAACTATTTTTGGTGTTTTTATAAATTAAATATTAATATCATATGAGAAAACAAAAACTTAGGGTTAGTTAAATCAACTGAACCAAAACCAAAATATGATCTAATAGTGAATTGGACACTTTGAACTCAACTTAACTTTGTAGATCATGGAAAATGCTTTATTACCTTAAATGACGCACTTAATTTCATTTACAAGAATCTTAAAATATATAAAGTTAATTTTTGTGCTCTTTTTTTCATCTAATTTCCCAATTTCATTCATCAACACTTGAAGGGAAAGAAAAAAAAAAAACAGTATATTATTTAAGTATTGTGGGATGAAATAAAATTTTAAATTACAGAAAGAGTAATAATTATTCGGTATAATGGAGATGAAATGAGAGAATTACATTTGTTGGTAGCTATAAATAATTTATTCATTTGAATGTAAGTAAAGTATATTTTAATATGAATAGTCTTAATATGTTTGTTTTCTACATTTGCATTGTGAGTACATCAACCGTTAGTTTAATTAAATAAGATAAGTCCCTTCCAGTTGAATGGTTATGCATCCATTCATGGAAATAACTAAGATTTATATAAATGAAAAAAGTTAATATATGCCTTAAATATACTTAGTTAAAAAAATCAAATAGAAGGTATTTTTTTAACTTTCAAGCGCACTTATTTTTTCCATAAAATACATAATACAATCTGTACTAAAAATCGTAAAATGTAAGTTTAGGTCTTAACAAGAATTCAGCATAGAAACCTTGATTATTAGACTTGTCTATGTGGATCTCAGATTTAGCATTCTAGAGTTCATGCAGTTGATTTCATGTTCACTTTTATTAATCTCGAGGTATAGTGATTTGAAACAACAATTTTTTCCCAAGAATTTGATTTAAGTTGATCAAAAGCAATATCGATGATGTTCCTTTCGTTGGAGTATATCTAAAGAGTGGAAGCATTAATACTTGTTTAAAGCCCACGAGAAGGAACCTTTTTCCACGAACGAGAATAAGAATTTTAGTAACATAATGACGTACTAAAAATCACAAAAGTTACACCTCTAGATACACTTCTTTATATATCTCAATTCTGAATCGAATAATAAGATTTTGCATGTTGCGACTTTCATTTCCTTTATTTATGCCAAAGTAAAGATTCCTCGTCCTTTTCATATAAAATTGCCTAAGTTCAAGTTGGATGGTTGTTCTGTTTTTCCGCAATATTAGTGTAGGTGTAGGAATCTAGATGAAAGGGTCAAGTATGTACCACGTTTAACTCTTACTATACCTGACTAAGGGGAATGATTTGAGTAGTGTGAATAAGATGATCAAGTGAGGGATGATAGGAGGGAGTATGCAATTTTAAAGGCTCAAATACAAGCTGTGATAGATGGAAGAGCTCAATAACATGAAACTCCATAATTTAGACAAGAGCAAGTCTACAAGCCTATATGACAAATAAAAAAAAAAAAAAACTGTATATCAAATATATTAGCACATAAAAAATGTATATCAAATGTATAGATAGAAGAGCTTAAATACAAGTTATGATAGACGAAGGAGCTTAATAGCATGAAACTTCATAAAAAAAAAAAAAAAAACCTATAGTTTGTAGAAGAATGGGATTGGACAAGAGAAAAGTCTACAAGCCTCCAATGCCCATCATGGGTGGGTTTAGTGAAAAATCCTTAGCCCAACGATCGAGCTTGCATGGACTAGAATAGGTGTAAAAAACTTGATTTTAAGTAATCTAGGTTCAGGTTCCACCTAATTACACCAATGAACACCTCTAGTTTGATGGTAGTTATGCAGTTAGTTTAATGCTTACTAATTTTGGGAAGAAATCTAAATAATCTAAGAATTCAAAGTAATCCAAAGTAGATCCCTTGTTTGTAAAAGAAGATCGATCAATTTGTGCATATGGTAATTTTTTTTTTTATACCATCATACTGTAATGGACATAAAATTGAATTGTATAATACCAAAAAAAAAAAAAAAAACTTGTAAGTCTCCAAGAGATAGATACCAAATTACAATTTTAAAACAATTTTATCAATTGAAATTTAACTATATAATTTTTAAAAAAAATTATGAAGTTGTAAGTCTATAAAATAGATGCCAAATTACAATTTTAGAACAATTTTATCAATCATTTCTCTCTCTCTCTCTCTTTACTTTTTCTTTTTTTTTTTTTTTTAATTTCCTAAATCAATTGTTTCTCTTTTGATTTCTTCTTTTAGGTGAATAAGATATGATGGACAAGACTCCCACAACTATAGGTAGCGGAGTATCAAAAAAATTACATGGGCCTAGCTAAAGAAGACACGTGAAGTCTTACTAATAAAATAGTGGACCACTACTACACCACTAGCCATGTACGTACCTTCCACTATGCCATTTGACCCTTTCTTACTTTGTACTACTTTGATGTATAAACAAATGGTGCCTTTGATCATTCTTTGGCGGATGTGGATAAGGCAGGTCGACAATGGACACACGTAAATTGTTTCGGTTGCAGGGCATTATTAGTTATGTAGGAAAAGGTATGAGGTTCAAAGTATGTGCTGCCCGTTCATTAAATATAATGCATCCGCAATGAAATTCCCATCTATTTATTAGTCGCTAGAATTGAATAAGACAATAATAACTTGTTATATTTAATAATTTATACCAATATAATATTTTATATGTTTCCTTTCTATTTAGTCTCATTTTAGCTCCAAAACATAGATGGTAGAAATGTACTAATGAGATGTATAATACGTGATCTTGGTAACATAAGTTGATCTTGGATAAAAATCACCAAAGTTTACAAATCCTAATACTGGAAAACTGATGTAGGTCGGACCATGAACCCACCTTCTCAATAACTTTTGGAAGTGTGACAAAGGAAAAAGAGCCCCACCACTTATAAACTGGAGTTTGCATGTAGAACTACTATGCTAAGTATCTCTCTGTTAGGGGAATTATTAAAATAGGTAGTTCATGGTTCTATGTACCTTTTACTCTTGAAAACTTGCATCCATTTTCTAGAAAAAATCATATGATTCAAGTTTTTCAATGGAAGTTATAGAGTAGCAAAAATTGTGTTTCATCTATCCAAACATTGTCAAAATATACAATTTACTATCTATATTTTTCAAGGATTAATTTGTTACCTAATTAAAGCTTTTATAATCATTTTTACTATTTAAATTAACTCTATTGAGTCTATTTGCTGACATTGACATAAGGATAAATTAGAAATTGAATATTTTAGTCACACTAAGGCTAGAGGATAACCATACTGCCATACACGCAAGGAGTTGGATGACCCCCCACTAGGTAGTCACTAGCCAATCTTGTCTCCAAGGTGACTAGAATGGTTGCTTAAGAGAAAGTAAGTCACGATCCACTTTCCACTTCAAAAAGTAGATCATTCAACCCACTAGCAGCTATATGTTAATTTCTAATTCATCCTTATATCCACATAAGAAAATAGACTTAATTAAGTTAGTTTATGTAGCAAAAATAACTACAAAAACTTCAATGAGATAGCAAATTAATCTTCTTAAAGTATAAGTAGTAAATTATATATTTTAGTAAAATTTAGGTACCGTCTGTGGCATTAACCCTTTATAATTCAAGATCACCGAAGAGTGTATCTTGCCATATAATTAGATGTATATTCATGAAATAATGACACCATTAGTTGGTATTATGTTTATCCTAAATAAATTCATGATTAGAAAATTATATTAGTTAGTTATGGAGCTAAAATTAACATGGTAACAAGGCAAAAGATCTAAGTACTTTTTTCTTTTTTTCCAACTACATCTTACATAACTTTTTTTTTTGTTTTTTTTGGGTTAGGGGTGGGGTGGTTTAGATCTGAATTTGTTATATCCTAGAGAGAAGACAATGTTCATGCCAACTAGGCTATAAGGCCTTGGCATGGCCCATACTTAATTAATTGGTTCGTTTGAACTTCTTTAATTTCAATGAAAATTTCTATAGGTAAACATCAATAACAACATATAGAATCCATCTTATTCATAAGCTTAATTTTTTAATTAGTTGGTTGTAGAGTATATTTATAAAGAAAAATATAAAAATAAAAGCATATCCTTACTATGCTTATACACATAACTTGGTATGTATATGCAAAGCATCATAACATGTACTAATATCTATAAATCAAACAACCATAATTTATTCTCCAACAAGTTACATCAATACATAGCATAACCTTTATAGCAATCTACAATGATAATTTAAACCAACTTTCCATGTAGCCTTCTAAATAGTTTGGTACATAAAAGAAAAACATACTAAACAAAAAAAAACTTCTACATGAAATTTTACATAGCCTAGTAGATGAAATATATTTATATTGAGAAAGACAAACTTCTATATAATCTTCTACACAATCTAACATATCTATTAAATAAATATAAAAGTAACTTGGATCTTCCATCTAGTCATCAAGATGCTCAAATTAAATATCCATCAACCCTTTTTAATAGTAAATGTCATAACCAAGTCATTGTACAAATCCTCTAGTACATATCTATTCAAAAGTAACATGATCATGTAAAGGGGAGAGCAAAAGAGTCTAGTACAATTGTCATGTAAACACTGAGTATGACAACCAAACAATATTACAAACATTCTTACTTATAAAGCAACAACTAGCCATTTGTTATCTTTTTTATGTGAAACAACCAATGCAATCTTAGTATCTTATGATTTAAAGTATCTTAAACTCCTTAGCACAAAATATAATACATATATATACATAACATGCATGCATGTATATAGGCATACATATATACATACAAGTATATATGCATACATACATACATACATATATAAGACCATAGACTCGAAGTCATTCATCCTAAGTTCACCATTTGTATTAGCCACCTACACATCTATTCATGATAATCATCCTCAATGGCATCCCTCTTGACCATTGCAATTCGATTACCACTTCTTTTTAAAAGAGAAACCTGCATAATAATAGTTAGCTAGTTCATAGCTCACCTATTACGCATGACGACTTGACACCTATTTTGTACATCACTTCACTTTGACTTCGTAACCGCTCAAGATGATACAGTTTGTATTTCATGACCTCTATGATCGATTACTAGCACTTTTGGATAGGTACGAACCTAGAACTATACAATTAGGAGGGTAGGATTTATTTTAATTAAGTTAATATTAGAATCGTCTATAGGAAGATATTCACTTATTATTATAATTGTATTATATCTTTTATGTACATGTTAATGATTATACTTGGACTTTATTCTAAACTTTATATAATGAAAATGTTTTTTTTTTAAATTATTAAGAGTACTCAATGCTTTTCTTAAGAGGTTAAAATAATAAACCTTTTACCTTTTTCTTTTAATATATGTACTAATTGAAATCTAACTATTAACTTATTGAGAAAAATAAAATTAATATATAATACTTGTATAAATTTTGTTTTCAATAAAAATATATTAGAAAATATTTGAATATAAAATTGCAAGTAGAGTAAAAAGAGCAAATAGACATAAATATAAGTTTCTTCGACTTTTTTTCACAATAACTTTATAAAATTGTTTTATTAGTTATGCTATAAAAATCCTTTTGAATATAAGTTATTACATAATCAATCATTTAATGCTCCACATTCATTTACATAACATTAATTATAAAAGAAATTTTACTAAACATAATTATAATTGATATTATTTCTTAATAATTTATTCAATAAGGTTAAAACAATTATAATATGCGTAAAGTAATGACTATTTATGATACACTATTTATAAAAAATTACAATTTAATAAAATTTATTTGGTTATATATAATTTTGTAATAATGAATTTAATGCTATTAGTTATTGATGAAGAAATAGGTTGGAAGAAAATAAAAAGAAAATGACATTTATATAATAAATGCATATTAAGAAAATAAAATGCTATGCATGAGATATGAACCCATAACCCTTCATTAAAAAACCATGCACTTAACCACTTAAGCACACTCAACATTATAAAATAAATTGCTATATATATATATATATAATACATACCATTTTTCTATTTTAAAAATTTAGAAAAAAGTAATTTTTTCCTTAGCTTAGGGTGGGTTAGGGCCCCTTTTAGCCCCAATAACCCCTTCCCCACCTACCCCCAATTCATCCATGCTCTTGAATCTCCCAATCTAAAAGCAACCATGCTCAACATACAATTTAATAGTTTTGATAGTTTAGAGATTGTTTGCATTTTTCATACTTACAAGCACATGCAATAGACATGATATCTAAGTACCTAAATTGTGATTAACAACCAATGACTACAAAACCAAATGATCAATTCCTACATTTAAGATAAAAACTATTGTTAAAGCACCTAATAGATTTTAGATTCAACTAGGATTTTTAACTAATAAGCTTATTCTTATTTGCTTTCCTTAAACTTAGAAGATGTATATTTGGAATTATGAATAAACAGAGAATGAGCAAAAATCAAGACAAAATAGTGATCACCACCAATAAGTGGTAGTCAAATTCTAAGGATGAAAGGGGCATTAGTTAGTCACTAAAGGTTGGCTATAGTTTTGATAGTTGGCCCATACGCAAAATAGAAATGTCATGCCACTAGGCTTTATTGGTGAGAGATGCCTCGTTAACCGACCTTTAAGCTAATTTAGGTTCATATAGCTTAAGGAAGGAGGTAAGGGTTGGTTAGCTTAGCACCCTATCCTGATTAGTGTGGTAAATTACTCTAACAAATTAGATGTTGTGTCCAAGATCAAATCATTTTCTTTCAACACTTGAAATTCTCATTTCTAAGGTTGAATTATAGTTCAATAGTGTCCATACCAATTTTCTTGAAAAAGAAATTCTCAACGCTCTATTAATAAAACAAGTTTGCAACAATTCTTAAAAGAAAACCACATATTAATTTTAAAAGGATCTTAGAGTAATAAATTATAAAAATAGAATGTTTCGATCATTAAGATTGACTTCTAAAATACAAAAATTAATCTAGAGTTTGTATTGTGTGAAGACATGATCAAAGAGAGTAGAGTTTAGAAGAATTGAGATAAAGTAGAACTTGGAAAAAAAAAAAAAATAGAAGAAGAAAAGAAGATAAAGTAGAACATGTTTCAACTACTGTAGGCTAAGGGATGGAAATAAGTTAATAAGGGTCCACTAATGCTGGACCTAAAAATTGAAATTTAACCCATGACAAAACAAACAAAGGCTAAATATAACCCAACCTAACACCACTCACATTTATAATTTGCAACATTTTACATATTATATGAATTAGATTGGTAAGTATAAAGTACAAGATCTATAGCTCACATTAGTGGTGTGGCACATGATCACATTCGCCAAAATATATTATTCTAGGGAAGCTATACATTATACATATATGGATATCTCATATATAAAAAATTTAATTGGAAAATACAAAAGATACTTCCTCCTAACATTGCTTATATTCTAGCAATGCTAGAATTTGTATTTGAGTTGTCTCTAATTTCATGTTGAATCACTATCCTCATTGCAATTGGTATCAAAACCACCCAGGGTGGTATCCATGGAACCTAAAGACCTTAAGAAATTGGAGGATTTATTATTAGTAAGAATTAGAAGCTAACTTGAAACCCATGAATGAATTGCTAAACTTGACAAACTCCTTCCCTTTAGTTTTGAAACACTAGAATCATGTAAGGGTTTACCAATAAATGAATCTTACAAGTTAGAGAATTTGATGCACAACATACCCTATCATCCTTTACAAGCTAAGCCATATGTAAAGTTCCTTACATTTGATTATGAATGGCTAAAAGATTGGATTGATAAAGTAGAACAACAATTTATGCTTGATATGACTCCTTATGTTTGAAAAGAAAGCTTAGCATCTCTGTATTTTGAGGGAAGAGCTTTGAAATGGTATTATCACCACACTTAAACCCATAATGATGCACTCAGTTCATTGAAATGAGTTATTCGTAATGTAGTGAGCTAGAGTTAGTGAAAAAGCTTTTGAGGATCCTATGGCAAAGTTGAAAGAACGCACCAAAAAGGAACTATTTTAAAGGATACATTAAGGTGTTTGAGCATTTAACCAAGTAGGTACACCTATATAAATCCCATTTACTTAGTTGTCATTTAAGTCGCATATATCCAAATTTATAATATGCTATGAGAATGTTTAGACCCACTACATGACAAGATGCTTATGCCTTCGCTAGGTTGCAAGAAGCTAACATTTTATCATTTGTGTAGTATCTAAAGAACCCCTCTCTTAAATACCACTAACCATACACCATACCTATTATCGAGCCATATTGTAGTTTTCCTTAATTTAACTTACATTAAACCTAACTCGCTTAATACAAGTTACTCAACATAAAATTAAAGAAAAACATTTTTTTATTTAAAAAAAAAATATTTTGGAAAAAATAAATTGAAATTGCCAATTAGTGAAAACCGGTAAAAAAGTCAAATTAGGGTTTTTGGGTACCATAATTTTTTTTAGAAAATTTAAATAGAAAATATGAATTGGAGGAATAACCTATTAAGACAAACATGTAAAAAATAAGAAAAAACTAATCGGCTTTTATTTTTTATATTTTTTCTAAAGATGCCAAAATATACAAAAATGAATTTTTAATAATTTTTTTATTACGAATTTAAGAAAAAATAATTTATATTTTTTATAGTTGCTCTAAAGATACCTACGTACTCGCTAGTTGGGATCAAACCAACGTAATTCTATTTTTTAGAAATGATTCAATTGATTGATTCTTTTTAGTTTGAAAATTAAGCTAAATTTACGTTATTTAACAGTTTATTATTTTTTTTTAGAAAAAAACCTAAAAGATCTAATTACATAAATCTATTTTAAAAAAAAAAACCTTAACTAACTAAATCTTTTGAAAAGAATCCAATTAAGATTTTGATTATTTAAAAAAAAAAAACCATTATGTGCCAAAAATTGATATTTCTAAACCCTAAATACAAGATTTATGTGAATCTATGATTTAGATATGTAATTTAGATACATATCTTTACCAAATATATGAATATTGAAAAAATATGCAATTATATCTAAAAATACAATTTTCATGAAAAAGAGGCAATTTATCTAAAAATGTGATTTTAATAAAAGTGTGATATAAATTTATGTAAAATCCACTTTCTAAAACAAAACACTACATTAAAAGACAAAATAAAGTTAGTAAAATGACACTATTAACTAAATAATTCAACTAAATAAATAAATAAAATAATTTCAATTACTTAGATGGGTTAAATAAGGGAGAAAACTTATGTGAATCGTGTTGTTGTTTTGCATTGCATGGAATTGTTGTTCATCGAGGTGTTGCTAATCGCATGGAGTCACTATGCATCAAGTTGTTGATTGCATGGCTGCTGTTGTGCATGGAGTGACTGTTTGTCGAGTTGCTGATTGTATGGAGTTGCTACTGTACGTATGTAGAACGGTTGTTCATGAGTGTATTGTTGTATGGAGTGTGATGTACATGTGGGTGTTGTATGGATTGCTGTGTACAGGTGTTGTGTGGTTGTGCTATGGTGTAGCGATTGGCAATCATGTATGGGACTACACGTGTATGTGGGCTTGTGCACATAGAATTAGTGTTGGGTCATGAAGGTTGCTGATTTTGGGGTTGAAGATGCTGTAGTTATTCGGCAATGAAGGGCTAATTATGTATTCTACAAGAGTTGGAAAGTGATTGTATGTGTGTAATATGTAATTTTTTTTTTACAATCAAAATCCATTATTTATAAACCATTAATTTAAATCTTTACATCTTTTGGATACTTATTCAAATCTCAATTTTGACTTGACAAATCTAATATTCACAAGATACGATAACACCTGTTTTAGATTTATTAGCTTCTCTAATCATTCTCTTATAATTTGATCCAATTCACTCTTAAGATCAATTTTTCTAGAAGCTTCAAGTTTTATTTGAGCTTTCTATCTTAGGTCCGACTTGGTTTGACTTAATCTAACTTATTTTAAATTGATCATAGCTACATGCTAACCATTTTTAACACATTCTTAATTTAATAAACCTCGAGTCTTATTTTAATTATTCTAATTAACATTTCCGTTTTATTGGGCTAAAAATTTTAATGACTCTTAATTTATTAAATTGTATGTATATTTTCGACTATTGCCTGATCTGACCTTAAATGAATGATTGATTTGATTCAATACTTTGTATTTTCTAATTTTTCATTTTCATTTTTAATTTTTTTTTCAAAAGAATCCCAAAATAAAAAGGTGGCAAAAATGAAGTATCTATTCTTATCAAGAAACCCTACTCCTTATAAGCCAAGCCCTCAAGCATCCCAAACTCATTAAGAACCTATCACCTAAATTCATTGTTATACCACCAAACAAACCTAACAGCCCACCACAACTAAGTGCTAGAATTAAAAAAAGAACTAACCTTGAAGAGTTAGAGGATTAAAGTAGAAAAGAAAAAAAAAAACTGCTTTTCTAGGTTGTTGAATTGAACAAAGGAGACTAAAATGGTAATTACGAGGGAATGGAATGGAGATTTAATAAGTGGTAAATGAATATTAAGGTGTTTAGTTAAATGCAAATGACTTGTTATTACCTTGTTAACTTCGTAGAATTTAATAAGAAATAAGATGTGAATAGAAAAGAAAATGTCTAAAATACCTTTGTTTAAGTAAAATATATATAAAAAATTAAAATGAAATCAACAAACATGGATTAACATCCCCCATCGTATTCTCTCTCAAGTTGGAATGTGAAATCCTAACATATACTCATAAGACCCTAACCATTAGAAACCACACCGAGAATTTCAACACAAAATGGCAATAATAGAACAAGGGATTAACTTAGAATCAACTTCAAGTTTGACAAAAGACTCACAACCTGCTCAAATATGACTATAAAGAGAGACAGGAGAGATAGACTTACTAAGATTTACTCAGATTTCATGAAAAATAGAGTATGAACAGAGGATGATGTAATGGCTTTTCCTTTTGATCTTAGCTCGATAGTGTGAGAGAGAAGGATGGTAGGCATAAGGATGAAGAAGTTCTAAAGAAAGATAGACGGAAGAGGTATGGAAGCTAGATATGAGCTTTCCTCCCTTGACTACATCATATGCATGGGAAGTATGTAGGATGCGAAAGAGGAGACAAAGCTAGGGTTTTGGATTTGCTAAGGAGAATGATGGGAGTGTACTGATGTTTTAATTAATGGCAAATTTATGTAACTCTTCAGTTTGTATGAGGGCATTTTGGGGAGAAAGATAAATATTTGCCTTAGAAATTGTAATTCATGGGTTGCCTCAAAGAATTTCTATTCTTTATTTTAAGGAATTAGCATCTCTTAAGAATAAGCATTATAAGGGCCAAAAGTAAAGTAAACATGGTAATAGAGATTTCAAAGGGAATAAGGGGGGCATGGCCATTTTATCCCCCTAATTGAACATGTTAGTGCAAGTGGCCTTTGGGCTAGGCCATAGATGTAAAAGTAGGTGACTAAGTACACTAATAGTGGAATTAGATGATGAAGGAGACATTAAGGAATCTGAAGATGTTATAAACACCTCATTTTTGACAAATTTTTTTATTTTAAATAATTGAGCCAGGTTAATAAATAAACAAAAAAATTTAAAATATATATATAATAAAAATAAAAAACGAAAATTTAAAAAAAAAAAAAAGAAGAAAATTAAGTTAGGTCATAGCAAGTCCAGTCATGAGTCAAGTCGTATCAAGTTGTAGTAAGTTGAGTTGTTAGATTAAGTAACGAGACGGACTAAATTAATTTAATTTAGGGGCTTAAAATCAAATTAGGGAATTATTGGGCTAAATTAGAACGGGTTGAGCTTGGAAGAATAAAAAAGGTCTAAAATAATTAGGATTTCTAAAAGTTAAGGTAAATCTTAGAAGAATTGCAATCGTATCTTCCGTATCTTCAATACTAAAGATTTGATTTTGAGCTTATAAATATTATGTTGGCTAGGGATTTAGGGTTTTTTTTTTTTTTTTATTACACTCCTACACGCACACCCCACACACTCCACCACTAAAACCCTTGTAAACTACCACCATAGCATTGCAAGCCATCATTGCAACATTGCCCGTGATCACCCACAGCATCGCCCGTAATCGCCCACAACATTGCTCGTGATTGCCTAGAGTACTAACCATTACGCTTGTGATCAATGGAAGCAGCAGTCGACGCATTAACCATCACACCCGCGATCAATGGAAATAGAAGCCGATTCGCCTTCGATCACACCCGTGATAAGTGCAAACAGCAACTAACATGCCTCGATCACGCCTGTGACCATCCGAAAACAATGTTCAACGTACAACTCGATTCATAGGTAAAATTTCTTATTTTGCTATTTTTATTTTATTAGTTAATTTAATTATTTTTTACTAACTTATCTATTTATTTTTAGTACAGGTTTTTATTGTTTTTGTATTATGTGTTTTTTTAAGCTAATCTCATTTTTTAACAAATTAAGCTCAATTACATTTTTAGTAAGATTGTTTTTTTTTTTTAAAAAAAATAAACATATTTAGATCATATCTTATCATTAGGATTTAGCAAAGATACTTTTCACACATAGGGGTTTTGGAGAAATAAAAAAAATCTTAAATTGAGTTTTTCCAAAAAGATTTAGTTAATTAGGGTTTTTTTATTTAATTCGAAAAAAATTAGATTTCTTAGGTTTTTTTTCTTAAAATAATAAATTGATAAAAAATGTAAACCTAGCTTAGTTTTCAAAATAAAAATAACCCACTTACTAAAAATTTTATAAAAAGGAACTATGGTTGGTTTGATCTCAATTAGTATACACGTAGGCACTTTCAGGGTAATCGTTAAAAAATAAGAAAACTTTTTTCCCCTTTTCTTAGAAATTTGTAATAAACAATAATAAAAAATCATTTTTAGTTATATTTTGTGAACTTAGGTATATTTTTAATATTGTTAGAAAATTATAAAAAATAAAGCTCATCAATTTTTTTTTTATTTTCACATAGTGACTTAGTCTTAATATGTTAGCTCCTGAATCTAGTTTTCTAGTTTAATTTTCTAAAAATTATTTTTTTTTAGAATATTTACAAACTAGTGGTCAAATTAGGGTTTTCCTATCCAAAAACCCTAATTTTTTTTTTTTTTACTAATTAAACTGGTTGACGACTCCATTTTTTTTTAAGTTAAATTTTTTTCTTTTCCTTAGTTTATTGTCGAGTACTTTATATTAAGCGGGTTAGGCTTAATATAGGTTAAATTAAGAAAATAAAAATAAAGTTCGATAGAATTGGCAACTCTATTAGGGACGTTTAGTGAGCTAGCCATGTGAAAGTTAAGAAAAAAAAAATTTAATGGGCTTTTGTATTATTATTTTCTTTTTGTATTATATTATAGTTATACTAATTATTTTTTAGTGATGCAGACCTTAAAAAAAAAAAAAAAAAAGCCTGGCCTAATGGGCCTTCATGGGGATAGGGGTTTTCTTATTTTTCAAGAAACCATCAGTGTGTTTAGATATGGTTGGACTCGATCCACCTTAAAAACCTAGGATGGGCTGCCATTGTATAACCCTTAGGTCGTTGGGATCATTACCCTACCTAGCGGTAATAGGTGAGCTCACTCAAGCTTTAATATAGCCCACCAGACTTCTCTTCAAAAAGCCTTGAAGCTACAGAGCTTGGGACACGTAGAACCCACCCTCTTGCATTATCTTTTTCAAAAAGGGTTAGTTATTTTTAAATTATAGGAAAAGCCCAATTAATCTGCGGTCGATTCGATTTTCTTTTTAAAAGAAAAAGTAAATTTGAAAACAAAAAAACTAGCGACCCTTATATATAAGTATTCATGAGCCTCATTTAAAAAAAAAATCTTATAAAAAATCTTATTTCACTCTTCCTCATATATAAGGGTATTTTCCGACCGCGGATTCATCGTATTTCCGATAATTTATTAATCACCCACCCTTACTGCATTGCATCTGTATGTAACATGTTGCATTTTATATGTTTGATTATGCTTGTGTCTCTATGAATGTTTTATTTTCTTATGTTACATATATATTATTTTGTTTTTTTTTCTTTTATCATTCTTTAGTCAGTGAAAGGCTATGCAATTTCTAAGAAATTTTTTGAAAAAGTTGCGAAATTATTAACATCATACCCAATTTTATTCTAAATTTAGTGGCCTTATTGTAAATAATCGTTGCCTTTTATTTTGTTTACATCTTTTTTTAATATAGATATGGAGTGTCGGGATAGTGTCAGTCTAGAGCTCATTTGTGAAGTCCAGCTGGATAAGTACTCCTTCCCCGAAGCCGTCTTAAGTGATTGGTTGAACCGGCTTCCTCTTGTTAAGCAAGATCACATTCGCAAGAAGATTAGGCCAATTGTATCCCTTATGTGGGTCCAGCTCCATTGGCCTCTAATTCAAGCCCTTATCCATTACTGGGATCTAGAATCTATAGCTTTCAACTTCGACCCATACGTATTGACACCTACTATAGAAGATTATTCGTAACTACTCAGTACCCCTCCCCTTGAAGCAAGCGTAGCTATCCTTAATCTCAAAGTCTAGCCTAAGAAAGCTTTCATGACATCGTTAAGAGTTAAGAAATTAGCCTTAGTCCTATTCTTATCTTTAGAGGGCTAGAAATGTCTCAACATCCTAAGATTAGTGGAGTGGTTTTCAAGCCCAAATGCTTATCAGAGATATCACTAGATCTTCTATAGAGGATATGAATCGTGGGCCGAGAAGAAGGTCAACGCATTTATTGTAGCAGTGTTTGGAATGGTGCTATTTCCCTTCAAATATGGTCAAGTCCACTATAAGGTTGCCGAGCTAGTGATTCAATTCCTAGTTGGCAAATCTTATATATTGGTGCTATTAGTAGAACAGTTCAGGACACTTACCCACCTAAAGAAGTAGGGGTATGGTTATTTCACGGCTAACCCTACAATCCTTGCCGTGTGGTTTCTCAGTCACATACAAGGGTATAGAGGGAATCTTCTTAGAGAGTACCTGATAGAAAATATGAATCTGATTGACGACTTTGCCTACTACCTCAAGGTACCGGATGAAGCTCAGTTTAATGGATGCGTCAGTTATTAGCAAAATGCAGCCAGTAGACTTTATGTGGACAACTAGATGGAGCCACTGCACTCAAGCTATCGTAGGGTGCATCGATTATGTAGGAGTTTCCCTTATTAGTATTACAAGCTATATTGGGTATTTCTTAGCTTGTATCACTAGACAGTTGGGTCCACTTCAAGAGATAGCCTACAAAGACTCCTTGAACATCATCATAATAAATTATCAAGATCCTTATCTACCTACAGCTGCTCTAATCCAACGACTAATAGAACTTGTGAAGCTGTAGGAATGGAGAGAAGTCAAGAAGATAGTTAATGTGGAAACTTTGAGGGGTAAAGTCGGAGAGTACCGAGTTACTAAGCAATTCATCTACGATTAGTTGAAGAAGATAGGAAAGATACAATATGAAGCACCAGACGTGTTCAGACACAAGTTAGAGCCAGCAAATCTTTCACCAATAGAGTAGGCTTATTGAGACACTATACGGTCTAGAGTTGAAGCCTAGTTCCAAGAAAGTAAGAAAATTGTCAAGGAGTTGAAGTTGGAAAATGAGAGGCTGCTAGAAGAAAATCAATTCTTCCGGAGCAAGATTCGAGAAAGAGATGTTACGGGACAAAGACTTATGAGGGAAGTTGATGATGTTCATCTTAGCCATATCCGTCGCCTCTTGTAGATATAGGATTTAAGTTTTTAAGAAGATTAGTTAAGAGTTTTTCTTTTCTTTTTATTTAGTCTATTGTATAAGTTGGGTCTCATGATTAATAAATTTATAGCTTTAATAAATAAATTTTTGTTAATTGTGCAGTCTCTTACTCATTATTATTTATCTATTTGTTCAGTTGTCTTTTAAAAAAAAAAGAGAGAGAAAAAAAAACACAAAAAGAGGCAAACAATAGGGTAACAAAAGTCACCAAAAAAGGAAAAAAAAAAGAACAAAAATCTTTAATTAGTCAAGACATCTAAAACTTGGGTTTTCGCGTAGGATTTTGAAGATAGCATCCAAACGAGTAGACTCAACTAGAAGCTTGATATTCACTCGTTCTAAAACGAGAATGTCAACTTAAGGTATAAGAAATGTCAGTTAAATCAAGCCTGACCTAAGAGTAGCAACTTTGGAAGAAAACATAAACAAGATGGCTAAACAGATTCAAGCTCTCACTTAAGCTATCAAAGATTCTTAATGACAGATAAGGATCTCAAGTCAACCTAAATCGGAATGCAGAAATGATCCTTCCCCATGAATTGGAAGATGGAGAATTGGTCCCTAATGCTGAGGTATGGAGGAAAGAGATTAAGGAAAAACATTGGGAGATAGAAAGAAAGTTTTTGTAGAAGTTGATTGAGAAGATGAAAACCTTAGAAATGGTTAATGGGTTTGAACAGATAAGGATGATTAATTTGCCCATATGAAGACAATGAGTTCTCGGAAAGATTTAAATTGTCGGAATTCAAGAAATACGATGGGATTGGTTACCCAAAGCTCTACATTAGGTTATACATTAGGAAAATAGAGAGATATACGAAATATGATAAGGTAATGGTCCAAACCTTTTAGGATAGCTTGATTGGGCCTACTTTCACCTGGTATGCCCAATTGGACTTGAATGAGATTGATACTTGGGATAAGTTAGCACGGGCTTTCTACAACCAGTATAAGTTCAACATTGAAGTAGCCCTATCCACATGGGATCTAAATAATCTATAGAAGAAGACCAATGAGAACTTTAAAAAATATGCTCAAAGATGGAGGTGCATGGCAGCTAGGGTAACTCCGCCCTTAACAAAGAAGGATTTGACCTTCGCTTTCATGAATACTCTTGGAAGCTCGTATTACCAACATCTTGTTGGGCACCCTACCTCTAACTTTGCAGAAATTATGGCCTTAGGGTACCAAATTAAGGAAGCTATTGCTACTGGGAGGCTTCTTAATCCTGAAGCAGCCGAAAAGAAGATACGTCTTGCGAGATTTTCCAACATGGCCAAAGAAGCCACCATAAGCATTGTCAATATTGGCAACCTTGTCTAACCCACAGCCTTAGCAACCATTACGATAGGATCTAATCTCTCGCCGAATCCGAACTAGAATAACTACCCACAAAGAAGATAGTTCATACATATCCCTATTCCTCTATACTAAGTTTTCGCACGATTAAGGAAGGAGAACCTTCTAACGTTTGAAATACTGAGGGAAGGATAAAGACCGAGGGATTATAACTCGAAGCTTCGATGTGATTATCATCTAGGGCAAGTGGGGTACTCTACAGATCAATGTTGGAGACTTAGACATAAGATTCAGGATCTTATTGACACAAAATTGGTTCAATTAGATTTCATCCAGACTCCTACTCCTAATGTGGATAACAACCCTTTACCGAATCATGGAAATTCAATTAATATGATCATTTCTAAAGTTTCTAAATCAGAGATTGATCTAGACAGTCTCCCCATCACTATTGAGGAGATAGCTTGGAATCTAAGGTAAGTTGGGTATTTGCAGAATACGAATCTTAGAGATAGGACCCGGACTAAACCAGCAATATATCAGTTGTTGAAGGATGGGAAGATAAAGAAAGCTGATATCATGGCTATGACAATGCCAAAACTGCAAAAGAGAAGTAATTGGAAGGATCTTAGAAAAAGATATGAATCCGACGATCTGATGGTTGACACCCTAGGAGAGCCGTAAGGGAAGTTTGAGTATTCAGTAGATTACACCGATTCGCCTACCATATACATTAATGCCTTACCTACTGGATGGGGTCCAAAATTTGAGGAAGAGGACAAATTTATTGCAGAAGCCAAGAAGGAAGTTGAGATGGTTAGAATGATTGGAGATGAGCCCAAACCATTGGTTTTCGAATATGATGGGAAGACTAAGAAGGTTAAAGAATTGGGAAAGCCCAAGAAGATTGTTTTCAATGTCCCAATAGCCTTAGAAAATTACAAAGCAGCACCCTTGGATTATCAGGTGGTGAATCAAACAACTAAAGCCTCATCACTCATGGTTGGTGGACTTACATGCTCGGGACGAGTTTATGATCAGAATGAGGAAGCTAAAAGGAATACTGCTATAGAAGAGGTGTCTTGAAAGATTTTTGAAGATATGGATGATAAAGATCAGAATGTTGCTAAGAAGATAGTGAAGGCCAGTGAGTACAAGATAATGGTCTAGTTAGCCAAGGTACCAGCCTAGATCTCTCTAATGGGCTTGCTGTTGTCATCAGATGCTCATCGAAAGGCGTTAATTAAAATTCTGAAAGATATCAATGTACTTAAAGGGATTTCCATTGAGAAGCTAGGATTGGTAGTGAACTCGATACTTGCGATGAATCAAATTTCATTCTCGCTAGATGAGCTAGGTAAAGAAGGAAACTAGCATACGAAGCCCTTCTTCATAGTGGTTAAGTGTGCAGGGAAAGTGGTTGCTTGAGTTCTAATAGATAATGGGTCATCACTAAATATATGTCCTTTGGCGACACTAAATTTACTCGGAGTCGATGCAATCGAGATCAAGCCCAGCTCGATTTTAGTAAGAGCTTTTGATGGATCAAAAAGGTAGATAATCGGAGAAATTGGGTCGTAAGTCAAAATTGGCCTACAGGTGTTTATTATTCCCTTTCAAGTTTTGGATATACCGCAAACTTTCAATCTTCTGTTGGGAAGACCGTAGATTCATTCAGCAGGGGCAATTCCATCTAGTCTACATCAAAAGGTGAAATTTATAGCTAATGGATAGTTGGTTACTATTCTTGGGGAGCAAGATTACGAGATTTACAAAGAGACGACTATTCCCTGTATCAGGGATGAAGAATCAGAAGAGCTAGAGTTGTAGATCTTTGACGAAGTTAGTATGATCGAGGAAGTAAGACAAGGGGCATGGGGTTGTTTGAAACAGCTTAAGCAACAAATTGGAACATTTGGGCTTGGATATGAGCCCACTAAAGAGGAGATTCAAGAAACGAAGGCTAAAATCAAAAGCAAGAAAGGAGATCAGCTATACCATACTCACTTGGAATTTCCAGACATTCGCCAGACATTCCCAGCACCAACTAGTGTTCAAGAACCCGAAGTAGCCAGTCTACCCAAGGCCTTGACTCAGCAATGCAACATCAATTTAGATGAGAAGGAAGATATTAGCATGCTAGTTTCCTTGTGCAATTGGTTTTCCGTTTCCGTTAATAGGTCTCTTTGGAAATGTAAAATTAGATTAATTAGGAACATTCAATTTTGATAATTAGTTCGATTAGTTAGGCCTTCTGTTTTAGATAATTTGGATTCATTCATTCAATAAAATTCATTCCTTTCTTTCTATTGAGTCTTCTTTAATATTTATTCATTGACCTTTTCTTTTTTCCTTTACTCTTCAGATCTAATAAAAACAATGAATGTAATGGATATCTTGTGCATGTAAATGATGAAAGTACCAATATCACCTTCAGCCCTACTGGGTTAGATGTTAAAGATGATATTGAGACTTCAAACGAAATTCAGGAGAATTAGTGTCGACATGAATAGGGTAGAGTGATTATTAACGAACCAATGGTTATGATTAATTTGGGGATGGAGGAAAATCTACGAAACTTGAAAATTGGTGGTAATTTAACGGATAATAAAAAACAGGAGTTGTCATGATTGATATCAGAATAATTGGACATATTCGCTTGGTTTTATGAAGATATGCTTGGTTTAGACTCGTCTATTATGGTTTACAAGTTGCCAACCAGGGAGGAAATAAAACTAAAAAGACAATAGCTTAGACAATTTAAGCCGAACATACTCCTCAAAATAAAAGAAGAAGTGAAGAAGTTGTTAGAAGTTAGATTTGCAAAAGCATCAGATTACCGTCGCATAGGTGGCCAATGTGATGCTAGTGTTGAAGAAAAATAGGAAAGTTAGGGTTTGTGTAGATTTTCGAGATTTAAACCAAGCAACACCAAAGGATAACTTTCTTTTGCTACATATTGAGTACTAATAGATAACACATCCGGGAACTATCTTTTCTCGTTTATGAATGGTTTCTAGAGATGTAATCAAATTAAAATGGCAAAAGAAGATAAAATCAAAACAACTTTCGCTACCACTTGGGGAACGTTTTGTTATCACGTGATGCCTTTCGAGTTAAAGAATGCTGGGGCAACTTATCAGCGTGCTATGGTAGCTCTGCTTCATGACATGATGCATCAGGAACTCGAGATTTATGTAGATGATATGATCGTTAAATCTAAGGAGGATGAAAATCACATAGATATTTTATGTAAACTATTTGAACGATTGAGGAAGTTTCAACTGAAGTTAAATCTTGAGAAGTGCACCTTTGAAGTGACTTTGAGCAAATTGTTGGGTCTTGTAGTCAGTAGAAAAGGAATCCAAGTAGACTTAGATAAAGTTAAGGCAATTGTAAACATGTTAGCACCTAAGACTATAAAAGAAGTTTAGGGACTGTTGGGAAGATTGAATTACATTGCTCGGTTTGTCTTACAGCTAACTAATATATGTATGCTATAATTCAAACTTTTGAGGAAGAACGCAACCATTGAATGGGATAAAGAGTACAAGCAAGCATTTGTTGAAATCAAAGAGTATCTCATGAATCCTCTCGTATTGGTCACTCCTACACTAGGATGGCCCTTGATCCTTTATTTATGATCCTTCCAGAATCGATGGGATGCGTGCTGGGACAGAAAGGTAAAATGGGGAGAAAAGAGCATCCTATCAATTATTTAAGCAAGAAGTTCACAAAAGGTGAGCAAAAATACTCAAAAGTGGAAAGAACGTGTTGTGCCTTAGTATAGGTGATGCATAGGCTCAGGTAGTACACTCTCTATTATTCAATAGAGTTGTTGACAAAACATGACCCGTTGAGGTATTTACCGGAAAAGTCAGTGTTGATTGGGAGAATATCGAAGTGGCAGATGCTACTCTTTAAGTTTGATATCAAATAAATGAGTCAAAGTTTAGTCAAGGGACAGGCAATGGCTGATCAATTGGCAAAATACCCATTAGAAGATGAGGACGAGGGTTCAAAAGCACAATTTCCTGATGAAAATGTGATGGTGGCAAACGAATTAAGTGGTGAGAAGTTGGGATAGAAAATGTATTTTGATAGAGCAGCCAACGTGTTTGGATGTGGGATAAGAGCAGTATTAGTATCACTAGAGGGTAATCATTTCCCTATAGTAGTAAGATTAACATTTCCATATACCAACAACATAGTAGAATATGAAGCTTGCATTTTGGGGCTCAAAATGGCACTAGATATGGGAATATAAGAATTGGAAGTGTATGAAGATTCTTCTCTTATAATTCTCTAGATCTTAGGGGAATATAAGACAAAGGATGAGAAATTGATACCTTACCACAAACATTTAAGCAAGCTAATTGAAAAATTCCAAGAGATTTTGTTCACTTACATTCTAAGGAACCATAATTAGTTTGCTGATGCACTGGCTACATTAGCGTCAACGGTGAAAGTCAAAGACAAAATAGAAATTCAACCCTTAAAGATTGAAGTGGAAGAAAAACTGGCTTTTTTCCTTACAGTTGAAGGGAAGGGAACAAAAGAGCCTTGGTATCACGATATTAAGAAATTACTTCAAATGGGGGAATTTTCTGAAGATGTTGATCGAAAAGATAGAGAAACTTTAAGAAGATTAGCTACTCATTTCCTGTTAAGTAGAGCCACATTGTATAAGAGATCACTAGGTGTAGTGTTGCTAAGGTATATGGATGAAGAAGAATTTGAGAAATTGATGAAAGAAGTGCATGAAAGAGTTTGTGGTCTTTACATGAATGGATATATGCTAGCTAGAAAGATCATGAGAATGGGGTATTTTTGGATAATGATGGAATCGGATTGTATCAAGCATGTAAGGCACTATCACCTGTACTAGGTATATGCTAATAAAATCAATGCTTCTCTCCAAGAATTACATGTATTATCAGCTCCTTAGCGTTTCTCGATGTGGGGAATTGACATGATTGGTTCAATTTCGCCAACAACTTCAAATGGACATAGATTCATTTTAGTCGGGATTGACTATTTCACCAAGTGGGTAGAAGCAACGTCATATGCTACAGTGACTAAAGGTGTAGTGGTCAAATTCATGGAAAGAGATATTATTGGAAGATATGGTACACCTAAGTCTATTATTATAGACAACAGGATGAATTTGAAGAACAAGTTGATGAATGAAGTGTGCAGCCAATTCAAGATCAATCATAGAAATTCAACTCCATGTCAACCTCAAATGAATGGGGTAGTTGAAGCTGCAAATAAGAATATCAAAAGAATAATTGAGAAGATGGTGATTACTTATAAAGATTGGCTTGAGATGCTTCCCTTTACCCTCATGGCTTACAAAACTTCAGTTAGAACTTCTACTAGTGCAACCCCATATTCATTAGTGTATGGAACTGAAGTAGTACTACCGATGGAAGTAGAAATACCTTCATTCCGACTATTAGCAGAAACTCAGCTCGATGAAGCAAAGTGGGTGAAGAAGAGAATGGATCATTTGAACCTCCTAGATGAAAGGAGGCTTGCAACAATATGTCATGGTCAATGTTACCAATAGCGAATGATCTAAGCTTTTAATAAGAAAGTACGCTCGAGGTACTTCAAAGAGGGAGACTTGGTGTTGAAGAACATGTTACCAAATGCAAAAGACCCTAGGGGCAAGTTTTCTTTGAATTATGAAGGCCCTTATGTGGTGAAAATGGTATTATCAGGAGGTGCATTAGTGTTGATAGAAATGGATGGCCCAGAATTAAGTTGACCAATGAATTCAGATACAGTCAAGTTGTATTATCCATAAAAACTGAGTTCAATAAAAATTTCAATTTTTCTTGAATAAGTTTATGGTTAATCTTTCATTGTTTATAAGTAAAGTTGATATCCATGAATGTTTTCAAATTTGGATGGTCATTGACCAATAAATGCTGTTTCTTTGCTTCATACACTTAAACACCAAACACTTACCAATGAATTTGAATCAGTAGATAAATTGAAATCGAATGTTCTTAATAATTTAATTTTGTTTCTTTCGAAAAGAGATTTATCATTCAAAAGTTATGAAGAGTGGGAACTGAAATTTAGTGTTAAACAAAGCAAATTCAAAGCATGAGTATAGTCCAATTACAAGACTCAAAAGTTTGGGAGATTTCAGGAGAAGAGAAGAAAAAAGGGGGGGAAAGAAGAAGCAATCATAGTCATTTGGTGAAATTCTGTTGATTGAATGAGTGAATATTGAGAGTCAATGTAAGCATGACAATCAGTTGCTATCTAAGAAATTCTTTAATCCTAGGAAAAATAATCTTAAAAGTCTTTGGAAAGAGATATTTAAAAGAATTAAGTTAGATTTTGAAACTAAAACCAATCTCGAAGAGATCTATCCTCTTCAGATTAACCAAAAGGAATCTCAGAGAGATTTATTCTTTTCGGATCATCCATTAAACCAAAATAAGTTTTTTTTTTTTGAAATCTCGGAGAGATTTATCATCTTCGACTCATCTATAAAACCAAAACAAGTTTGTTGAAATCTCAAAAAGATCTATCCTCTTCAGATTATCCGCTAAACTAAAACAAGTTAATTTTACTTTCAATGGTTCTTGCCTTATCCTTCTAAGATAGGCTCCCTTGAAATTTTTGCTCTATTCTTTCAAAATAGACACCATTAAGCCCTATCCTTTCAAGATAGGCCCCCTTGAAATTTTTGCTCTATCCTTCCAAGATAGACACCATTAAGGCTTATCCTTTCAAGATAGGCTCCTTAAAATTTTTGCTCTATCCTTCTAAGATTGGTCCTCTTGAAATTTTTGCTCTATTCTTCCAAGATAGACACCATTAAACCTTATCCTTTCAAAATAAGCCCCTTAACCTTTTGCTTTGTTCTTTCGAGACAAACATTCATTTGCCCCGTCTTTTCAAGATGGGTAGTTTATTCTTTACATCAATCTTTCAAGTTGATATCCTTCATCAAAATAAAGCACAACTTAGTTGATCAGTTCAAAGTAGGGTTTGGTAAAAATGGGTATCTCTTTTGTCTTTGTAATAAAGTTCTAATAGAAATTTACTACAAAGAAGGGTAGTTGTAGACATTTTATTTTTGTTAAATTTTTTTATTTCAAATAATTGAGCCAAATTAATAAATAAACAGAAAAAATTTTAAAAATGAAAATATATAATAAAATAAAAAACGAAAATTAAAAAAGGAAGAAGAAAGAGGAAAATTAAGTTAGGTCATAGCAAGTCGAGTCGTGTCAAGTTAGAGTAAGTTGAGTTGTTAGATCAAGTAACGAGATGGGCTAAATTAATCTAATATAGGGACTTAAAATCAGATTAGGGAATTATTAGGCTAAATTAGAACGGGTCGAGCATGGAAGAATAAAAAAGGCCTAAAATAATTAGGGTTTTTAGAAAATAGGGTAAATCTTAAAAGAATCGTAATCATATTTTTTGTATCTTCAATACGAAAGATTTGATTTTGAGCTTATAAATAGCATGTTGGCTAGGGATTTGGGGTTTTTTTTTTTTTTTTTTTTTATCACACTCTTACATGCTCCTTTAATAACATCATGTACACCCTACGTGCCGCCACATGCACTACCGCACATCCTATATAGTACTACTAAAACCCTTGCAAACCACTACCATAGCATCGCAAGCCATGACTACAGCATCACCCGTGATCGCCCATAGCACCACCTGTGATTGCCCATAGCATCGCCCATGATCACTCATAGCACCAACCATTACGCCTGTGATCAATAGAAATAATAGCTGATGCACCAACCACTACACCCATGATTAGTGGAAACATAAGTCGACTCGCCCTCAATCACGCCCGTGATAAGTGCAAATAGTAATTAACATGCTTGGATCACGCTCATAATCATCTGAAAATAGTGTTCTACGTAGAACTCAATTCGTAGGTAAAATTGCTTATTTTGCTATTTTTATTTTATTAGTTAATTTAATTATTTTTTACTAACTTATTTATTTATTTTTAATGCAGGTTTTTATTGTTTTCGTATTGCATGTTTTTTTTAGACAATCTCAATTTTTAATAAATTAAGCTCAATTACATTTTTAGCAAGATTTTTTTTTTTTTTGTTGAAAAAAATTAAACTTATTTAGATCATATCTTATCATTAGGATTAAGGTAAGATACTTTTGACACATAAGGGTTTTGTAGAAATAAAAAAAATATTAAATTGAGTTTTTCCAAAAAAATTTAGTTAATTAGGGTTTTTTTTATTTAATTTGGAAAAACTAGATTTCTTAGGTTTTTTTCTTAAAATAATAAATTGATAAAAAATGTAAATTTGGTTCGGTTTTCAAAATAAAAATAATTCACTTATTAAAAATTTTATAAAAAAGAACTACAGCTTATTTGAACTCGATTAGCGGGCATGTAGGTACCTTTGGGACAACTATTAAAAAAATAAAAAAAAAACTTTTTTCCCCTTTTCTTTGAAATTCGTAATAAAAAATAATAAAAAATCATTTTTAGTTACATTTTGTGAACTTAGGTATATTTTTAATATTTTTAGAAAAATTTTAAAAAATAAAGCTCATCAATTTTTTTTTTATTTTCATATGGTGACTTAATTTTAATAGGTTAGCCCTCGAATCCATTTTTTTGGTTCAATTTTTTAAAAATTAATTTTTTTAGAATATTTGCAGACTAGTGGTCAAATTAGAGTTTTTTCACCCGAAAACCCTAATTTTATTTTATTTTTTTACTAATTGAACTAGTTGGCGTCTCCATTTTTTTTAAAAAATAATCTTTTTTTTCCTTAGTTTGATGTCATATAATTTATATTAAGCAGACTATATTTAATATAGGTTAAATTAAAGAAATCAAAATAAGACTTGACAATGCTACATCACAATAGAGGGATTAGAGGTTGATCTTAATAAACTCGCTCCATGCACCATAAATGAAGATAAGCAAGCCAAAACTGGTTTTGTGAGAGTTAATGGGTATTAAAAAAGACAAGTTGAATATTCTAATTGATATAAGAAGTTCCTTAAATTTTATTGATACTAGATTTGCTAAAGGATTAAATTTCCCTTGAAGGAAGTGACTCTTATATGAGTACTACTTACTAATGGGAAGGGGTTTAGTAGTCAAGTGAAGATTAAACCATTTAAGTGGTGGATGCAAGTTAATGAATTTGAGGCTAAGGTGTATTTATTGATATTATTGGGATGACTTAATACTTGGAGTGCCATTGTGTAGGCACTATTAATTGGAATTTTAAGGAACTTAACATGTAATTTAAGTGGTGACAATAGTGATGTAGGTTGGAGGAAAAGCATGAGACAATTAAGGAGATAGCAAGAGATGAATTATCTAAACTGCTTGCTACATGTAGCTCACTATAAGTGCAATGTTGGGTGGTGAGTGGGTAAAACCTATGTCTACACCTGATAGGGCATTTAACCATAAACTATGCTTATAAGAAGGTGCTAAACCAATGAATATCAAGCCATAGAGACACTTAGCTACATCACAAGTTGTTTTAGATGAAATGGCCAAAAGAAATGTTAGGAAGTAGAGTTATAAGACCAAGTCAAAATCCATTTGCATCACTTGTTAGTTAAGGAAAAATAATAATAATAACACAAAGGATATGTGTTAATTATAGGGAGCTTAACAAGTACACCATTAAAGTTAGGTTTCCAATACTTGCAATTGAGCATCTTTTTTATGAATTACATGGAGTTAGTTGCTTTACGAAGCTTGAACTACATTCAATTATCACCAAAAAAGGATGAATGCTGATGATATATATAGAACCACATTTAAACCCTATGAAGGGAACTATGAATTTGTAGTGATGCCCTTTTGAGTAAACTATTGCCCCCTCTACTTTCCAAGGATTGATAAATCACATTTTTGAGGAATATTTGAGGAATTTTGTATTGTTTCTCTCTTCTTCTTCTTTTTTAATGACATCCTTGTGTATAGTAAGTTGATAGAAGAGTATCTTGAACATTTGAGAGTTGTTTTCAAAATTTTGAGACATGCTTAGGATACCCATGATAAGTGGTCAATCCATATAATTACTAAGGAAGGTGCTTCCATTTACCCGAAGAAGATAAATTTATTTCCAAATGGCTTATTCTAAATACTCCAAAAGAATTGAGGGTATACCTTAGGATAGCAAACTATCATCAAAGATTTCTACATGGATTTGATATAATATAAGGCCACTTCCCTTACTTTTAAGGAAGGGTTAGTTTGCGTAAAGCTTAGCAACTATGATTAATTTTCAAAAAATTTAAGGATGCATTAACTAAATCCCCTATTTTGGAGCTCCCTAATTACTTTAAGAAGTTTATCATTGAAACTAATGCTTGTGGTGATGGAATTATAGTGGTCTTTATTGAAGATGGCCATTCCATTGTATATTTTAGCAAAACTCTGCCTCATCAACAACTTGGGTAGTCATTCTATAAGAAAGAGCTTCTAACATTAGTTAATACCATGTAAAAGTGGTGGTACTATCTTATGGGGCGACGTTTAATAATAAGAATCGATCATCATAGCTTTAAGTACCTATTAGAGCAATGCTTGGCTATTATAAGCCAACAAAAATGGTTGACTAGGCTGTTGAGACTTGATTTTGACATCTAATATGAAAATTAGCGGGTCATCAAAGTGATGGATGCCTTGTCAAGTGTTAAAAGTGCTAATTTGCAAGCTATGCAAGTGAAGTTAGTTAAGCTTAAGATAGTGGAAGAGATTAAGGACAGCTAAAAGATACTAATGAATGCAAAAATGTAATGAAAAGACTTGAAAAGGGCTAGTTTATGTGGCCATATTACTCTTAGAAGAGGAATATTGAGGAGAAAAGAAAAATTTTTATTAGCCTAGTAGGTCCCAACAATGTTTTGAAGCTTAAGTTACTTTGAATATACCATGATGGTGTATTAGGAAGACATACAAGTGCTTATGCCACTTGTAAATGACTTAGCTTAGCTAAAAATGGAGAGGAAAGTTTGGTAATATATGAGGCAATGTGATTGTGCCAACTATACAAAATTGAAAATGTAGCTCATTTGAGATTGTTAAAATCGTTGCCCATTCCTAATAAGTGTTAGGCTAAAGTTAGTTTAGATTTCATTAAGGGATTGCAAAAATCTAATGGTAAGGATGTTACTAAGGTAATGGTTGATAGATTGAGCAAATATGGGAACTTTATTTAGTTAACACATCTAATTACAGTAGTGTAAGTGGCACAAGCTTATATAGATTATGCTAACTAACCCCTTAGGTTCCTAAAAAATATTGTAAGCTATAAGGACCCCATGTCCTTAAGTAATTTTTAGAATGAAGTTCTTTAAATTCAAGATGTAGAATTGCATTTCTCCACTACTTATCACCTTCAAATTGATGGCTACACTAAATGGCTAATAGATGTTTGAGGACTTGTGATTTATGACTAGAGAGAACCCTAAAAGGTGAAGCCAATTCCTATCCTTGGTTGAGAGGTTATATAACATGAATTACCGTACTAGTTCAAGAAGACACCATTTGAGGTCCTTTATGAATATCCTCCTCCCATACATTTAGCATATATAGCTAGGTTAACAGTTTAATTGAGTCTAGTTGAATTAACAAAGTAATAAGCTCAAGCTCAAGTGAAAAACTCGAAGCTAGAGCTTGCTTGAGTTAGACCGATCTCTAAATTTTGGGTTTGAGTTTGACTTGAAGATATATTTAAAAAGTTTAATTTTGACTCTTAAGCTTGAAATTTTGATAAATTTTACCTGATAAACTTAGATTCTCTTATATTTTAAAAACATAAAAAATTAAATTAAAAACTATACTAAGCTCGATTAATCTCATGAGCTTGACGAGAAGCTCAAGCTCAACTCAGTTTACTAATAGCTTAAGCTTGAGCTCCACTCGATTGTTACCAAATAAAATTTAAGAAAAATTGAAGCTGAGCTCAACTAGTTTGCCAACTGTAAACCCTACTTTTAGTGGGCCTAAGACTTGATTAAGAGTACTTTCCAAACGTTCCCAAAGATCAACTAAACCAAAAACTTAAGTTTATATTTATAAACGAATTAAATTTTTACAATTCAAAAGCCAATTGTCGATAAAACCCGAGCTTGAAGAACTGCGAGCTCTAAAGTTACTTAAAACCCTAAACCTTAAAACCATTAAGGAATTTTAACCCTAAATAATTAATTGATAATTTAATTTGAATAATTTCATTCAACTTTAGAAAATTTCACAATTTTACAAAAATTAAATCATAAATTACAAAACAATGTAAGATAAAAATCCTAAAACAATTTTTTATAAGGCTATGCCCTTATCTTCATGTATAAGCCTTACACATAAATAAGTAGACCAACCAATCACCTTAGATAACTTATCAATTGAGAGTTGGAATCATTTATCAATTGATAACTTATCAAAATCTAGTGATAAGACAATCTCCTTATCACCTCTTCACTTATACTACATATGGACAATTTTTCACAAGATTTCATAAGATTAACTTTAATAAATGAGACAAGACCACTCCATGGCTTAAAAAGACTTTAAATGGCAGATCTAAAAAGGGGAGAAAGGGGGGCCATGCACTTGTCATTCACCCATCAATCACTTCTTCTTACACATCACTATTCACCCCTTAATGCTTATATCATCAAGAGTTGTAATTGTTGACTTTGTGTAAGCTACAAGACAACACTTTCAAGACATTTAAACACTCATTCTCTCTCCATTTCCAACCGGCCATTCTCTCCATCATTTCTCTCACTTTCAATTTCACTTTCACTTCATCTTTCTCTCCTTTGAAACAAACATAAAGAGGAGAAACAGCCTTACCCCACAAAATCAACTTTTCTTCCATTCTTGAAGCTTCACTCACGGAATTTTTTTCTTTTGTTCTTATGTCATTTTCTTTCACCATCTAAGACCTTCTAAGACCCTTAGAACCTTCCATAAACCCCATTCCAAAAGAACAAAAGGTTTGGGTTCCAAAAAGGTGGCAAAAAGGAAGAGGCAAAGTTAAGAGCTTAAGTGGAACCTTAGTGCACAACCACCAAACTTTGCTTTAAGGACAAGTAAGTGTTTCTTGTGATATGTGGATTAGTATTTATGTTAGGGGACTTTGATTTCTTGAAGATATAAGTAAGGTTTAAGTTGTTATAGCACAAAAAAATCGTTTTAAGAAACAAACCATGAAACCCTTACATGAAGTTGAAACATGAGCATGTAAAGTTGATGTTTTGTAAAGACATTTGTTTAATGCTTTGAATGGAAGATTTTAAGCTAAGAAAATCTTGAAATGAGAACTTTAATGGAGGATAAGCATGCTGGACGTGAGGGTTCCATAGTCATTTGGATGTTGATTTTGTTTTCATTAAGTTAAACATGCTCAAATCTAGACTTAAGTTAAAGAAAAACCCATCATATGAGGTTTTATGAAAAAACCAACTTTGTATGACATGAGCTATGATATGGAGGTTTTATTAAGTATAAGATCTTCTATTTCTTTATGTGGAGCAGGAGTTAAAGGATCATTTGATGGAAGAAAACTTAAGTTAAGATTTGGACATAAATAGTCTAAGTGCATAATCTACCACCTAAACTTAAGGAAATGATGAAACAAGTTGAAAAACCAAATGAGGACCTCTTGGAACCATCATGAATAGATATAGAACGTGGGAAAAAGAAGCTAAAAAATATGATAAAAGTGAATGAACAAAGTGAAAAGATCAACCAAAGCAAGTATAGTAAGCATATAAGGCTTAAAACTCAAAACCGAGCCTAAAACTCTCAAAACGAGCCTAGAACTCTAAGATGGGCCTTCAATGAAATTCTGACCAGCACCTTAAAGTTTCAAGAGAGGTTGTTTTAAAGCCCATAAGAAATCTACCTAAGGCCCGATAAGCCCACCAAAGTCACTAACTTTAGTTTGAATAAAAAACAAGCCCATTTGACAACTTAAGCCCACTAAAGGGCTCAAGAAGTAGTTGTTAGCTTTAGGAATATAAATCAAAGTTGTAAATCTGATCTCAAGGAGTATTTTAAGCTTAGGATAAAATCTTAAGACCAAGCCCAAAAGATTCCTCAAGTTATCAAAAAACTCATTTACCAAACAAGGTCTAAAAACATTCCAACACATGAGGAACGCTACTGTTTTTAGGAATATAAATCAAAGTTGTAAATCTGATCTCAAGGAGTATTTTAAGCTTAGGATAAAATCTTAAGGCCAAGCCCAAAGGATTCCTCAAGTTATCAAAAAACTCATTTACCAAACAAGGCCTAAAAACACTCCAACACATGAGGAACGCTACTGTTCTGACCCATGGACAGAATTGTATACCTCATTTCGAAAATCTAACCTCACCACGTTAAAGTACATTTGAAAATGATGAAGATTGACTATAAGATCATAAAAATCAGATTTAAAACGAAAAAATTATACGCGATCGAACTTTAAGTAAAAACCGGGAAAAATTTCGAAAACTAGTCAAGAGTATAACTTAAGGAAAATTTACTTAGTTTCTTAAGTTTGTTTCAATTCCTTATAAAAATTATTTCAATGACTAGGGTACACTGTATACGGAGACGACTTGCCTCCGGATTACTTTGACTGACCCACATGGCAGAGTGAGTAAATTCCCGATGACTCTTTACTTGATTGTACTTGTAGAATAGATGCACTTAAACTTATATATATAAATTTGGATTCTTGTGGGATATGGGAGATGCATGTGTATGAATTTGTGGAAGAATGTGATGACTTGTTAAGTATATTTAATAAGGGGAATTGCTTGCATTTTATATACATATGAATTGTATGGAATGAAATTGTCTGATCACTTTGAAAATCGAGTTAATCACTTATGCGATTAAGAAATCAAAATGAATCATACATACCCCATATTGCATACGGATAACACCGACTGCCGCTTCACGTAGAAGATGGGAAGGGACTCACAGGAATACGAGTTTCCTGCAGGATTGGGCACTAGTTACGCCATCATATATATTGAGTCTCTATCTTAAGTTGATGGGCTTACTAGGCGCCGGTAGACACCAACTGTCGGCGAGGGGCCTAGTCTTGTGGCTTCTACTTAGGGCGTGTGTTTGTAGACTGCGGGGGCCACCACACCGCTAGACTTAGGATTTTAAAAGATATGATTTGATTTTGGTATATATATATATAGAGTTTTGTTTTAGCATAAGCGCGATAGTGCAAATGAAATAAAACCCAAGATCTAGAACCCGGATTTTGGTTTCGGTCAGTTAATTATCTCTAAACCCCGACTTCAAGGGGTGTAATTTTGAGTCGTATGCAGTTCCTAGGTCACTACATGCGTTGCTTGGCATACTGATTGTTCATACATTCATATGATTGTACATATAATAAACTTTTGTTATGTGGTACTGACGAGGGCATTTGTCTCACTAAGCGTAAGCTTACATCCTTATAGATTTTTGTTGATGCAGGAGAACCTCTTCGTCAATCCAGGCCGAGGCATGCCCGTGGTAAGTCTCGTGTAGAGATGGGTTGGAGCGATCAGAGAGCGAAAAGGACATTTTGTAATAGATTATATATATCTAGATACTTTTATGTTTTTGTGCATAACTTAGATTTTATGCAGTTCCATTATGAACTGCATTTGTTTATAATATTGTTTTGGTGTGGGTCTCATGAGCCCACACAATTAGTTAATTTATAACATAGAAGTAATTTTAGTTAAATTGCTCTATATTACTTGTCTATGGGCCTAGTGGTAACGTAGAGTGGAAGGAGCCTTGTGTGTCGTATGAAAGGCCTATGATCAGCAAGGGGGTTGATAATAGACTTTTATACGGTACACGGCGACCTATTACGACAACGATACTATTGGGTCGTTATACCAACCCTCTTGGTTCATTTGCACCCATACTCTAGTGTTAGATTTTTCATTAATAGTTAGAGAGGACATTATTTGAATGCTTAGATTCCATTTAAAGTGTACATAGAATAGGATGAAGCAACAAGCTAACTTAAAGAGTAGTGAGAGTTCATTTAGAATTGGAGATTAGATTTTGTTAAAATTATAACCCTACAAACAAATGAGTTTAAATTAGAGGTATGGAGAAGATAGCTAAGAAATAATGAGTCCAACAAAATAATTAATAAAGTGGAGAAGTTGCTCACCAACTCGATCTACTACTTGAAGGTAGTGTTTACCCTACCTTCCATGTTTCATTATTAAAACCCTATCATGGTGTCACATCGCTTCTTTCCATGGATCTACCTGTGGGAATGGAGAAAGTGTTAGATCAGGAAAGGATTTTGGAAAAGAACATAGTGAAGAGGCAAAACGTTTCTGATGTAATGGGGTTTATTTATGGACCCAATTTAATTAGATAAGGAAAAAAGTACTTAAACTCATGTTTAAATATTTAAAGATATTTCTTTATTTTATTATTGAAAAAAATTATGTAAAGAACATACAAAATTAAAGAGTAGAGCAAAATTGTCAAAAGAATATCTTTTATGAAAAAAAAAAATGATCTCTCTTAATTTAGGGTTTGTATTGTAGGAGGACATGGTCAAAGAGAGAGTAATGTTAAGAAGACTGGAGATAAAGTGGAACATGTTTTAGATACTATTTGTAAAGGATGGAAAATTTATTATATTATCATATTAGGCCAAACCTAATATTCATCTATCTTGACTCTTTGGGCTAGGTGATAGGGCCAAGAGATTCTAATCTATAATTGGAATGATTTAGAGAGGTTCGACTTGGTAGGCTTGGAATAGGGACTGTTGGACCGTTCCGTCTGCCTCTAACCTTTCCTAAGTAAGCTTATACACCATATGGAAGGTTATTGGCCTTAGGCCTTTGCAAGCCTATTCCAGATAATTATGGAATGAGTAAAATTCCATCTTATCCATCTATTGCTAAGAAGATCCAATGAATATCATCAAGCCCAAGACCTTATAAATACTCAACTACTCCTCCTCATTTGACGTAATTCTAGAGATCAGAGAAACGATATTTTACTATGAAATCCCTGCTCTCTAAGATTAAACAACGTTCAGGCAATGGAACAATCTCAGTTGCTTATGAACTGCAAGGTTAACATCTTAGGTTCCTTAAGCTCCCTTGTCTATCACTTGTGTAATTGAGACTTTAGAATTGCTTGTTCCTCCTTCTTGCCATTCTCTCTCCAATCATCCTATTAAGTGTCATCTTTACATCACTACTCCGAGGATACATGTAAAGTGATACTTACGTGACTAGCATGTGACTGCTCTAGTTAGAACTAATACATCTATATTTTGGCAACTCTACTAAGGATGGAGTGTGATACTAGAGTGATGGCACCTCTTAAGAAGAGAATGGCTGTAACAAGTGAAGCTATCTCTCAAGAACAAAGTATTAATGTTGAACAAGTTGAGCAAGACCTACCTCAAGTCACTATGGAGGTGATGTAAGCTATGTAAGAGGCAACAAAAACCTTGGATCATTTCATAGCTATGTTTGCTTCACTCATGATAGGGTTGGTTGCCTTTACTATTGCGTTACTTAAGGTGGCTCCGTTAAACTCTATTATTGTTGCGTAAGCAAGTACTACCCCCTCTACTTAGCTAGCTTACCCTCCCATTACTGAAGAAAATATACCCTAAGGACGGCATGAGTGAATCCCCCTACTACAGGTTGTAGCTTGGAGAAAATCTAGTATCTAAAATAGAGAATGTGGGGGTTTAAATTAGTAGCTCTTCATCCTCATGCATGCTTACTCCTCCATCAAATCCCATTATCCCAATCTTGGGTAAACTTACTTCCTACCCCATTGTTGCTCCTACTTTACTATCTGTATCTATAGCCTTTGCTTTAAGTACTTCCTTCATAATAAGGGAAGGCTTGGATGTTTATATGAAGGAAATACAAGCCAAGTCATCTATAAGAGTACTAAAGCTGAAGCTCCCATATCATCAATGCTACAGTAACTTAACTCTTAGTTTTAAAGCTTAGGCAATGCCCTAGTATGTCGTTAGCTTCTATGCCTTAAGCCCAAGCAATACGTTGGCACATTAGCTTCTATGTTTCAAGCCCAGGCAATGCCTTAGTATCTTGACTTGCAATGCCTTAAGCCCAAGCAATGCCCTAGTGTCAACCCCCGAAGTGATAGAGTCGTAACTGCCCCGCTATGCAAACTATTCTAAAATAGAAGTTAGCCTTACAACCGCTGTCCCCTAGACTTGATCGACACCAGGCATCCATGACTAACCCACTTTGAAGTAAACAGCTCGTAATTTTAATAAGTTATTTACCTAAGAAAGTAAGAAAATATATATATACACTAGAATTCAGTTATTATAATTAATATTTACAACATTTCATTGTAATCTATTTCCTAGTTAATACATTATTCAAAAATGGAAAATTCTAAGATAAGAGCTTAGACCTTAAAAATATATGTCTGTTCTTCAAAGGTTTTTCCTCACTCCCTAAGATCCAGTAGTTGCTAGCTTCAGGGTAGTTATAAGCTGCTTCTTAGCCAGCACCCGCAACGACGTCTATAGGGATGTAAGCAACTACAGCTTAGTAAGTTGGGACAAAGGACTTAAAACTATACTACTAACACAAATAAGGTTATCACCCGATTTAGTTAGATGCAATGCATGAACATACAAATGCTATTGCATGACGTTGTTCGGCCCATTGCAAGATTAGAGAAATTACGCCCGCTTTAATCCAGGTTGAGGAGTTGCTGTTAATGCAACAGCTCACTACCAAACCTAGGCTTATACAATAGAGACACTGCTCCTCCTATGACTACCTTCAAACCATTGACTTTACCCTTACCTCGACTGCCTCATCAGTCACTTAGTTCGACTAAAGATGAAGAAGAGACCCATTATGCTATCCAATGCTATTCCTTTCAAAAAGGTCGGTATATGGCCGGAGAATCCTAGGTTTCCCCTAATGGGTTGTTGTGCAGGTCTAATTTATATTTACTGGTTGTATATTTGATTAGGTCCAATTTAGGGTGATAAATCATTCCATACAAATCATACAATACAAGCCAAGCAGCAAATCAAAAATCATATCATCAGCTCAAAACAAGTATAATCAAGTACAATTTCAAGCCTCTAAAATACAATATTGTATTAATCCTAACTTAGCTGGACTCCTTGCTCACTCACTCGAGGTCCAACTTGCTTAGGCCATCGCCAATCATCCCTATAATGTAATCGTGGTTTCAATTTTTCATATAACTATTATAAGTTGGTTTTATCTTATCATGCTTATTGTTATCTTTTGTTTAGAGTTTAATATACCCAATTATTTAAGTTTTTAAGTCTTTTACAATTCTTCTTGAATCATGTTAAGTTCTATTTCAGTTTTCGCATTTATTTCTAAATTAGGTTTTTAACTCAAAATTTTGTTAGAGATTTATATGTATACCTTTAGAAATCATTCCAACCCATAATGTGAAATTAATCGCATTATCTTTAAATATCCTAAATATTGTTTTTAGTCTGTAACTAATGTTTTAGTCCGTGCAGTATACTTGAATCCTAATTTAATTATCGAATTTACTCCCGTTATGAGAAAATCTTACATTTTTCCTATAATTACCCTTATTTAAGTTTCCTATCAGATTTATTGTATATTCCTATTATTATCATAATATCAATTCTAACAAATATTTTCCTAATTATTAATTTCTTATAATTACATATTACACGTTATCACCTAATGTGTACAGAATATACACATCTAATATTCCCATCACTTCAATTATCATCTCTCAACATCAAATAACATTCCAAATATTTAAATTCATCTCAAATCAGATTTTGAACCTAATTACCATAAATTACCAAATTAACTCAAAATTTCTCATTTTTACCTATTACATATTTACTACATAATATGCTAATAATTACATCTAACACTCCAAATGCTACAAATAGTATACTCCATCAGATTTTAACTTCCTAAAACATGTAATTATGCATCAAATTAGTAATTACCCATTTAATTACTTAATTAACCCTAAATTACCCATTTATGCATAATTTTAAGGCTTAAAAATTGTCTAAAAATTTCGAAAATTAATTTTTGAAAAAAAGCTTCATAGCACTGTTCTATAATCCCTAAGTAGTCTACACAAAAATTTTGGCCTCAAAACTATACTCCTAAGGTCATTTATATCTAAATCGAAATATGCTCGATTTTGCATGATTTCTTAAGGACTATATATTACGAGACATATTTTCATCAAAATAATATTTTTCCTAAAAACCAAATACAAAAATATTCTAAAATAACAAGTTTCATAATTTTCCAACTAATTTGATATTTTTAACAATTTAAGAAAAATTAGGTAGAAATCGGGACTCACCAAAACTGATGGCTTTGGCCATCGTCGATGGCCAAGGGTATGTTGGCCCACCTGGGCACTGCCACCACCATGTGGCGGTGGTAGTTGTTCACTCTCAGCTGCTTGTTAGGTCTAGGTTCTCCTTAAAAGCCCTAATTGCATAATTTTTTTGTAATTTTTTATAAGATCCTAATTTTCTCTCAATTTCGCCTCTCTCTAATTTTCTAAAATTTCAGACATCCAAAATAAGCTTCTAAAAAATTTAGGATATTTATAGAGGTCTTAAGGAATTATTGTGCATTAAATGGATTTGATAATTGCCTTATCTCTTCTTTTTCTTACTTTCTATTTGTTGTAATTTTATTGGTTGCTTTTATTTTTTCAATTCCAAATTGCCACGCCTCAAGTTTGGACTTTCCCTCATTTTTCCTGATTTTTTTTATTTTTCCTTAATTAATTATGAATTTTATTTAATTATTTAACATTATTTTAGCACATTTAGTGTATTTTAAGTAATTACGCATATTTTTACCTACATGTAAATTCATATATAATACAAATAAATATTTCTAAATATTATTTAGGTTATTTTATGATTTTTAGTGTGCATATAATTTATCTCTAGTGATTCATTAATTATTGAAATGTATTTTACGCATTTTCGATAAATAACGAGTAATATACTTAAAGTTTGAAAATTTTATATTCTTCTATTTTATTATTTATTTTCTTAAATTCGAACTTACGGGATTGCTTTTACTAATATTTGTAACTTTATTTGATAATTTAGGCTCTATCGAATCCTTTAACCAATCGTCCTAAATTCTACAAGCCAAACTCCGAGTATCTGATTATGGGGCTTACATCTGGTATTTTGGCTTACAATGCCTCAAGCCTAGGCAATACCCTAGCATCTCGGCTTCCACCCCTCAAGCCTAAGCAATACTCCGGTATATTGGCACCTATGCCTCAAGACTAGGCAATGCCTTGACATCTACATCTTACATCACTACTACTTTAAAGTACAGAATGTCTTCAATTAAGTTCACCAAAAAGTGACTTCTGCAATTAAGTAACATTTAATCAAACATTGTTGCTGACTAGTAAGAGCATAGACTCCTAGGCACGTGATGAAAGATAAGTTTGTATAATGCAAACTAGTTAGAACATTGCCTCTTAGGCTCATTATAAGTTGTCGCAACTAAGTAAGGCAATTCTAAGTAGTTGAGTAGTAGGAAATACCCCCTTGACTATTGAAAGAGAATTATCAATCTTAGACAATGAATGATATTATTGCTGCTTTAGCATGATCAAATACCTTCTCAAAAGGAATCACTTAAATATTATTGCTGTAAGTGAGAGCTTTTGCTCTAATATGCGAGATGACTTTAGAAGCTCCTTAGATCATAATAATCTAAGTGGCCTTATGTTCATGAAACCCCCCCAGTTGACTCCTTAGATCACAAAGTTTAAGCAACCTTAAATGCTACGAGCTTAATGACCAATGAGAATGCTAATTATGACAACTTAGGTTGTTGTTGCTAAGTGAAGGCATCATCTTCTAAGCGCACAATGATTTGCACATACTCAATGACTTCTACTACTAAGATTACTTTAAGTGGCATCATGAAACAAGACGGCACAATAAGTTCATCAGAGCATAAAGTTCCCTCTAATGAAGGAAAAATCACTCGAGTTGCTACCCAGTCTCAACAAGACATATTAGCAACTAGAGAAGGAGGGATATAAATAGGTGTAGTGCATTGCTCACTTCCATATGCACTTGTGCTAGTAGCACACTAGCATAAGTACTAATGTTATCCCCCTTTCCTCGACTAGGGATTCCTTATACTTCACCAGCTCTAGATCATCATCGTTAGCCTTAAGAGGCATTTAGGTTGCCTTCTCTATCAAATAGGGAAAGCAAGCTCCTTAGAATGTACCACAAAGGAACTTTGTTTGTGCCCACCACACTTTCATCTCGCTCATTGGGGGAACTGCAATTGAGTAGAAGTAGTAATGGCATAAAGGATCTTAGTCTTCTTCGAGAGAGTTACGTGCTTAGGTTTTACGGTAATATACTCCACCTAATAGCTCCATCTTGATGGAAGCAATTTCTTGAGAAAAGAAAATTAAGTATTTCAACATTCTTGGAATGGAATAAGTCTTCTTTATTAGTGAAACAAGTGTTTACTAGAAGTTATTCACCAATGAAGCTTTCGATATGAAAAGCCTGCTAGGGCCTATTACTCATAAGGCTTATTATACGCAAGTCGTGTTGATTTCGAGGCTCACTATGCTCTAGGCTTGCTTGCTTAAGGCCTGCTGTGCTTAAGGCCTATTGAGTCTTTTTTACAGTTACTCCTAGAGTCCATATTCCTTCAGAATTCTACATATGTCTTATCTTGCTAACTTCTTCCCTTATTCTTGTAGGTATAGTATCATAAGTAATTATGCCCCCAATGAATCGCAATATCCACTTCAAGAGGCAAAGTAGATTGAGCAATTCCCTGGTAGGGGGGGAATTGACTTCCAATGAGGAAGCTTCAACCATGGCAAGTCCTTAAGCAAGCAGGCCTTAAGCAAGCAACTGTAAATATGGACAATAAGGAATATATATGGACTCTAGGCCTTAACAAGCTTAAGGCCTTAAGGCCTTGGACAATAAGGCCTTAAGTAAGCAACTGTAAATACTCCTAGAGTCCATATTTACCGCAAGTCGTGTAAAGTTTGCTATTGACTTTTAATCAATGCGGTTGATCCCTGTTGATTGTTACCGTCATGATATTACTCTTGGTGTTTAGAGTAGTAAGCTGAGAAGGACCAGAAATATATATTATGTTATAAATAACATGAAGTACTAAAGGAATGGGATATTTTATTTCGGCTTAGCAAACTTGTTCAAGGCTACATCTTGTAAATAAGGATGCAATATGAATATTCACTATTGTCATCTACAAGAGATAAATATGGACAATGAGGAATATTAAAGAAACAAGCAACAAAAAAGAAAGATAAAAGGATTTTGTAATCAATGCTAGTGTAGATGTGTATGTAAATTTGCATCACTCTTAAGGGGCTTTATAACTAATGCTTACAATGTCAACGTAACAGTTTGTGAATAAAAAAAAAAAAATCAAATATGCACACCAAGGAGGAATCATGATAGCAACAAACTTCAACATGATGGAAAGGTGCTCGCGACTACAATAAGCCTAGTCTCAGAATCCAAACAAGGTACCTCCCATTTCCATAACAGGGTCGAGAATTACTAATTCTCCTTAGTGTCAACTTTGTCATTTTGAAAATCACCATCATTAATATGAGTTTTAGTATTGGTGTTGGTAAGAATTATAAAAATTAAAGAAGGAGAAAGGATCTAGATTCTTTTTGAATTTCATTTCATTAGAAAAGACAGAGGCTTATGTAATGATTTAGGATATGCTTAAGTCCACTCCCATTTGAACGTGATGTGTTATATGTAAGGTGCTCTTCATATTATCATTGAGGAAGGTATTAAGTAATAAGGTGAAACTTAAGTTGACTTTTTCCAAAAAAAAGAAAAAGGCAACCACTTATGTAATGATGTGAATTTTATTTCACTAAGCCTAGAAGCTACGTGAGAGAAGACTGAAGACATAGACATATGGTTCACTTAATTTACTCAATGTTCTCGTACAAGAAAGCTTTAGATGTGAAGAAGTGACAAAGTAAGAAAAAAAAAATATTGTGAACAAAGAAGCACACATGAAAAGAGAGAGGTTATTGATTTCTCAATGTTAAGGGAAAGGGGACATCATAGAAAATATCTACTTGAATTTTACAAGCCTAGTTTGTTTACTTGGAAACACATGAATGGGTAAAGAAATATTCAACACAAAAAAAGTACCCAAGTAAATACGTGGCATGTGTATAAGAGCATGGCAAGGATAAAGCAACCTAAGGGCCTAATCAACTAAGGTATTGATGATTCAATAGAAGGAAAAATTCAATTTACATAGAGAAGACACGACTCATGTAAGACTATAAGGAAAAAAAAAATGTCTAGCTTTTCGACACTACAATTGATAGAAGTGATGTAGAAAGTAGAAGGTGTTATCGTTGTTTGCTTAAGGCCCTTATCTTCATCAAAGTGAAGTGAATTGAGTTTCTCAATCGACATGATGAACTCATCCATCCTTTCATCCTCAATTGTTTGTTGTGCAAGAACGATTTAATTGTAAATGATTGCTCAATATTGTGTTCACTCACCCTTGTTTATTGTTGTTAAACAACTAGAGATGAGTGGTTAGAACTTGGAACGAAAAAGGAAAAGTGGAATGTTCCGTGCATGTATAGCCAATGTCTTTAGTATTTAATCTAAGGAAAGATACTAAATTGACGAAGAATACTATTGTGTAATTGTGAATGGATGTGACTTGATAAGCATTGAAGTTGCTCGGTACTTTCTCTAAGGGAGTATTGCAACTTAAGCATTAATCCGTTCGAACTTGTAAGTTGAAGATCAAAGCTCACACAATGGATGCAAACATGGACTGGAAAAAATTGATGGTTGCCTACAAGCACATATAGCTAATAAGAGGGTATTTCAAGTATAGATACTAAAAGATTTGATAAAAGATTTAATGAATCTTGGCTTACTTAAATGATATTATCTCAAGATATTAAGAATGTTTGAATTTGCAAGTTAAGGAATTTTAAGTTATTCATAAATATTCAGAGTTAGATATGGGTTTCATTGAAAGTGTATTTGGATTGGTAATGAAAATATCATGAATAAAGATTCTATCAACAAGTAAATATTTGAAGCTAGATCTCATATGCATTGGGGTATTTTGAATTGAAAATAAAATCTGGTTCGTGAAATATTCGGGATGAGATATTTGGCAACTAAAGGATTTGAAAAAAAAAAAAAAAGAAAGAAAGAAAAAGAGAGAAAGGGAAAAAAAAAAAGGGAAAGATTTGGGATTGTTATTCTGACCAATTTATTAGGGGATATAGCAAATTAAGGAGTTACGTTGCCTCCTTCCACGTATTTAATATTTAATTATACAATGATTATATTAAAAAGAAAATAAAAAAGGAGAAGAAGAATAGATAGGAAATGAAACCAGAAAGGATTACTATGCCACTTCTAATGGTGAATACGTGAGAATTTAGAGAAGATGCTGATGCCATACTCAATCAAATTGTGCATTAAAAGAGATGCAGCAAATAGACTCGTGTGTAATAGTATGTAGTTCATGGGCAGATAACCTTTTCCATAATTTTATTAGACTTTTTACCAACTGGTTGGAAATATATTGTATAAGGGTATTGATGATGGAAGCATAACACGCGGGCGTGGAATCATTATAATGAATTGATGTTTTCCAAGCAACTATACTCGGAATTGCTTAAGTGAATATATGGAATTGGATTTACCGTGGAATTGGTAATGAAGTTGTTTATGGGATGTGAAAGCATCGAGAAGGATTAAAGTTCAAATGGATGACACTGATCCATGACAATAATTTTACATGATGAATACGGGAGTATGGTCTATGATAATGATTGAAAGGGGAAATAACTATACATACCGAGCTAGTTAGCTCCAATATGATTCAAAATAATAATAATAATAATGGTTTATTACGAGAGTTGTGCCACGAAGTATGGTTGTCGTTGTGACTCTAGTGTAGTATAATTTGCCTATACAAGAATTATAAAAAAAATAAAGAGAAAAGAAATATATCATAAAGAAAAATGATAGTAGATTCGAGCAAAAATAATCAATGCTATATTATTCTCATGAAGAACTTGTGAACAAGAAAAAGAATAAAGTTCTTATTACCATATGGTTTGGGAAAGATGTGACTTGATGAGTATGGAAATTGCTCAATGCTTCCTTTGAAGGACTATTGCAACTCGAGCTCAATTCACTTGACATTTATTCGTTTGAGCTTATTAGTTAAAGCTCAAAGTTGGCACGATGGATGCGACCATGGATTGAAAAAGGAAAAATAAAATTAATGGTTGCCCACAAATATATATAGTCTAAAAGAGGGTGTTTCAAGAATAGATATTAAAAGATTTGAGATATATTAAGAGAATATTGATTGATTTGGAAAAGATATACTGAGTTAAATCTAACCTTATGAAGCGATATGAGGGGTAATATGGATAAAAATAAATATGGCAAATGAAGATTTAGAAGGATATTGAAAAGATTTTAAAGAATTTGTTGGTTATTTGTGCATGGAAAAGTTGTAGGGGCATCGTGATCTCTATGAATGGATGACCTGAAGCATGCATAGGGAGATGTGAATCTAAGTCACGTTTTTCTCAACTAAAACAAAGGGAAGCTAATGTGGGCATATCGAATGCATGTTTTAAAATAGCACGACAAATATTTTATTCCATCAAGCTAGTGGAGCCTTGTTATATGATGGTTCTTATATTGAATATATGCGGCTTGTTCCAATATGGAGTATGGATTGAAAGCCTAAAAGCTTATTATGTGTGTGTGTGTATGTATTTAGGTCAAGTTATGCTAATTTAGGTTACTTACATGTGTGGATATTTCATTAGGAAATTTCTCTCTAATATGTAGCAAGACCAAAGAAAGTCAAAACAACTTTAACATATAGAATTATACTTAATGAGATAGTTACTTCAAATGATGATGTGGAACCAACTTGTATAAAGAAAGATAATATTTAATATATTGCCTTAGGGGGACAATATTAATCCAGTATGCCTAAAGCAACATGTACAATTGGACTGTGCTGCAAATATGCACATTAAAATATATAATAAATAAATTTGCAGTGCTGGCATTAGACTAAAATAAAGTCTTTAGCTAACTGAGCATGCTTGGCAACGTAGCTAATTCATAGCACACATGCATTGAGTAGCGACCTAGCTAATCAAAGTAAGCAATTGATGCTCAAAATACTTGCACTCCATCCAAGAATTTTGGTTAGAGGGCAAAATGTAAAAGGTTGAAAATTTATTATATTATCATATTAGGTCAAACCTAATATTTATCTCACTTGACTCTTTAGGTTACATGATAAGGCCAAGAGAGTCCAAGCTATAATTACGATAATTTAGGAAGATTTGGTTTGATAAGCGTGGATCAGTCCATCGGTCTCTAACCTTTTCTAGGTAGGCTCACGCACCATGAGAAAGGCTATTGGCCTTAGGTTTTGTAGACACCCTATTTTTGTTTCCTTGTATTTTAAAAAAAAAATTAAATAGGTAAAAAGGTCCTAATTTAGAAAAAGCACAAAAAAATTAAAAATTAAAAAAAATTTAGAGAAAATAAAAAAAAAGAGATATATAGAAAATAGAAAAAATGAAAAAAAGAAGAAGAAAAGTGATAACTCTGATTTTAAACATATTTCATATGGTGATTTTATAGCATTTCCCATACATTTTTGGTTTTCTTTAAAGAAATTGATACTTAATTGAGTAAAATGTTGATTTCAGGGTTTAAACGCGTTCTAGGCTCGAAAACAAAGAAAACGAATCAAGTTTCACTCAATTCCGAGTTCAAACGAAGAAGTTATGAAATTTTGAAGTTGTACAGAAATTTTGCCTTTGTGCAGAAAGTTACACGACCTGGGGACACGGCCATGTTTCAAGCCGTGTCTGGTGACGAAAATAAAATCCGTGTAATACACATATATAAGGGGATCTTAGGGTTCAAAAGGGGGAGAGACATTACAGAAACAAAGAGAGACAAGAGACAAGAAGAGACTTAAGGAGAAACAACATCAAGAAGCGATAACGACATCGATTTCAAGATTAGAGATTGTTCATCAAATCAAGAGGGGTTTTCATGCTTTATTTTATATTTTTGATGGAACTTGTTTTTAGATTCGTTATGATAGCTTAGAATTCCAGTATTTAGGATTATGGAACCTAGGGTTTCATGTAACCCTTGGATTGAATTATAATTTCAAGAAAGTTTCTATCTTTTCTTGATTCAATTATGTCGTTTAGTTATGGATTAATAATTCTAGAGTGTCAATATATGATATTATGCATGTTGATTGAGAAATTACATGTGTAATTAGATCTTAACATAATTGAAGAGAATTACATGTATACTTAGAGATAAGATACATGATTCTTCCAGAAAGTTGATTGTTTGTGTGGGAATTCATTATACATTAATGCGATTCTAAGTTATATTGCTAAGTGAAGAGATTCCGGTAAATAATTTAGAATTAGGGTTAATATGCTTGAGAAAGATATTAGCTTTAATTGTGAATCCCTCCGGTCAAGAATTATAGAAACTAAATTGAATATATTTTAAAAAGGTTACATGTTAAACACTAGGGGAAATAATTCCTAAATACATCATTGCATACTTGAAGTCGTTAGTAGTTTATTGCTTTCTAAATTGCTTAGTTAAGTCTCATAATTAGTTTAGTTTATTAATTTCAGTATTTTTAATTCATTCAACTCGACATAATTTTCCGGTTAGACAATAAAGCTAAAGTTAATATTAGTACTCAAAATCTCTGAGGGATCGACTCGGACTCATATCCGATTATATTAAAATTGATAGGTGCGCTTGCCTCGTATAAAAAAGATTTAGATAATTTCAAATAGAATTGAAGATTTTAATAGTGTTAGTACTTTTTTAGTCTTAGATAATAAAAATAATAAAGATGATATTAGGTCTAGGCTTAGATTTAAATCTAGCCTAAGCTAACTTAATTTATATGTGTAATTTGATTGCATATATGAAAAGGGTACAGGCCAAAGACTTGATGGTAATACACTTGGACTTACACTTGGGTTTGGCTTAGAGATTAAGGGTTTGAATCTCACTAAAGGTATAAAGTACTTTTTATTTTTTCTTTCACAACTCATACTGCTACGTATCAAGAAATTATTCAGCCATATGTCTGGTTGTGACACATAGCACTTCGTGATTAGACCATGTCAGCCATGATACTTATACTATGGATGTATGTCAGCCATGTGGCATGACATATAGCATGACGTATGTCACCATGCCAACATACACGTCATTAACTGCATGTTGTTTAAAGACACATGGCACATTTCCACTAGATTATGTAGCTGACATGGCGCTGCATCGATGCCACATCAACACGTCTTTCCTTTTCCTTCTCCTCCTTTCCCTTTCTCTCCCTCTCCTTCTCATACAAGAACAAGTTTCAAAGAATTCACTATTGGTCAAACTTGTGAAATTTAAGCAATTTTCATTAAATGAATTTAATTCCTAGATTTTCAATGATTGAATAAGGACTTGTGAAGATCGATTTTAGGGGAAGGGGGAAGAAATTAAAAAGAAAAGAAACACAGCATACACAAATTACATTCATCCTTGAGATCTCTCTCTCTTGCTACCACTCATCAGCAACCACACTGCTACACCCAATCTCCATCCACCAACCTAAAACTTAAGCCATAGTAGCAGCTCTAAAAACATGCAACCCCCTCTTGATTCATGCCCTAACAATAACCCCCACTTATGATCAGCAAAATACACATACACTAAACCACTCACTCACTATCTACTCCAAACACTACTGCACCATGACTAACAACTCTATTAGACTACCCCTCTCTCACATCACTTTACAGTTGACACCTAATAACCTAACGACATAACAATCGCTACCTACACGAACCACCGCCCCATTTGCATACGCAGCACCCCATGCACAATACAGATTTGTCACTCGACTCATCTCCCTCAACCAAGCTACGACCACCATTGGAATCCCCTCCACCATTGTCCCTCGTTATGTGCTTGATTGCTCAATTCACACGCTATCGGACACCACAATAGCACATACGTACAATACTCACACTTTACACCACCCTTCAAATCTGATTATCTCTCCCATACTTACCTAAACAATCGACTAAAGCCCAATTGCACAGTCCTCACCACTAACCAAACCCTAATCAGTGGCAGCCCAAACTCCAAATGCTGTACCTTGGTCATTGTCGAGCGAATTCACCACCATGGAAGAGTTCACCATACTCCAAAACCCTTGACCTAACCATTTTTAGAAACCCAACAAACCCTTAGCTACTACATCTCACAACCACCGCTACCACATAATCCCAAACCACCACCAACAGCTAAGCTAGGCCATAGCACTTTTTCTATATAGTACCCCATTCACCAATACGAAACACACAAAACTACTTTTGCTTGCTTAAATTTGCCCTTGAAATAGCTAGAAGTGCCCCCTCATTAGCTGTTAAAGGAGTAGTTTTTGCAACTCGATCCAACTCAACCTATCTAATCTGATTCCAGTACTAAGATCCATATGCCTAAACCTAAGTCCGATCCCCCTTTGTATCCTATTTCGATTTTTCTTTTTTTTTTTTTTTCTTTTGTTTATTTATTGTCAATTCATGTAATTGTAAATAAAAAAAAAAAGAACAAAAAAAAAATCCAAAAAAGAGAAAAAGAAAAAAGAGAAAAAAAAGAAGAAAAGAAAAGAGGAAATGAGTGATGTTTAGTTTATTTTCTTTAGTTAATACATAAATAAGTAAATAAATAAAAAAAATTAAAGAAAAATAATTTAGAAAAAAATTTGTTTTATCGCTTAGAAAAGTTAATTTTCCAAATAAACAAAAATAAGTCAACCTTTTTTAAAATTAGGACCTTTTTCTTAGAATTTGCAAAATAAACCAATCTAAAACCCTTTAGAAATTTTCCCAAATCAAAATGAAATGGCTAAGAGATATAAACTCTACCACTTTCCAAATCTAAAATTAATCGGGAAAGAACTACGTACGCCTGAACTCAAATAGTGAGTACGTAAGCACCTTTGAGGCGATGCAAAAAACAAAAAAACTTATTTTTTTCATTTTAGTTTAAATATTCAATTTAGTCAAATTCATTAACTTATGATTGAATTTCATTTTATAGGGTAACTTTGAAAGGTGATTTCAAGAAATTAAATCTAAATTAGGAAAATTGATAATACTCGTAAGGGTTTAAAAAATGTAACTCTCGGACTCATTTCTTTGGTTTAAAAATCTTTTTTTTTTTCTATGTAAACCAGTGTCTAGATTATAACTAAATTTATCTATTTGGTTTTGACTTAAACCATTTCCCAACCCTAATCGGGTAACGATGCCAAAGCTTATAAAACCCTTTTAAAAAGCTAGTTTTCTTTAAACTTTAGTTGAGGATCAATATTAAATGGGAAAGATTTAGTATTGATTGGTTTAAGGAAAACTAACAAAAATTGAGAAAAAATCAAGTTTGATAACTTAGCGACTCTATTGGGGACATCAAGAGGGTTAGCCATCTATCTTTTCAAATTTAGAATTAGTTTCTGAAATCACCTTATTTATTTATCTACTTACTCGTTATTAATTTCTATATTTGTATATGGTTGTACTAACTTTCTAGCTTTATGTATCATAATTGTATGGTAGAAACAGTCAAATTTGGATCGTATTTGGACCCTCGAACGAGGGACCATTATGTAGGCTTTAGGTACTATGGTGTAACCATCACTCGGGATTGATTAGGTTGCCTCCACTTAAGCTTAATGTGAATAATGAAAATGTTTTCTAAAAACAAGTGACGTCACGAAGCTTAAGGATCTTTTAGAACCCACCATAATTGCATACACCTCCTTTAAACCTTGAGTTAATACACAACTCTTAAGAATTGCAACCATACTAATATTTGAAAGTTTTCTAAAAGTTAAACACCAAATCGAGCAATAAGGTTGCAACTTAAAAAGTAATGTACTAACCCAAATGGTTCTAATCATATGCATGTTTCTACATACATTCTTTTATTAGTAACCAATTCTTGTTTACGAAACATTTAGGTATAAAATGGTAGATAACTAAGCAAATAATCGGAGGATTGATAAGCTATAGGACCTCCCTAGGATTCATGAGTAGTCGTTAGAAGTTGAAATTGCTTATTTGAAGGAGAAGCATAAATGCTTTGAAGCTCATAACCAAGCCTTAAAAGCTCTTCTTGAACTAGTCATTAGGGAAACCCATGAAATGTTGGAAGACCTTAAGGCTCATTAACGAGACTTAGTTTAAGGGTTTTTCCAATTCATAGCCAGGAAGCCTAGAATAAATGTCATGTTAGGCTCTCTTCCGTGGTTTTCTGTAACTTTGATTTTCCAAAATAATAAAAAGTTCTCTTCAGCTTATCATTCTTCATTCTTTAGGACTCCCTTTTGTAAATAGGTGCTTCAATAGTCATTCATCTACCCTTTGTTTTTTTCCTCCCCCTTGAGGAAATGTAAATAAAATATGTTGACTTATAAATATAACCCTAAAAATCACCATCTTTATTTATAATTTGATTTCTCGATTTCTATAAAATAAAACTTTATCTTTCTCTTTCATACACAAAAAAGAAAAAGAAAAAGAAAAATAAGGAAAAACAAATGAAAATGAAAAGAAAAGTTACTGACGGTTATAAATCCTTATGGGCCTAACCAAAAGATGAAGGAGCTAATCTTACACAAGGCCCTTTGGCCTATTTAAGTAGCTTACCCAAACACAAGCCATTTAACCCGTTAAGGCATCCAACCTAAACAAAGCCACTTGGCCCATTAAGGAAGCCAATATAAGTAAAAGCCCCTCAGCTCATTCAAGTAGCTAACCCTTAGCCAGTTAAGGTAGCTAAACCAAATACAATCCTTAGTGCATCAAGGTAACCAAGCTAAGCTAAGCCAAAACCCCTAGTTCATTTAGAAATCTAAGCCTAATCATAAACTAAGTCAAAATGCAACCCAAGTTTCGAACTCAAATCAAATGAAAAGTATCAAACTGGGACATATGTTAAGAGACTTGAGGGCTACATCCATCTCCACTCAAGGGCAAGTAAATAACTAATTTCTCCCTAAGAAATTGGTAACTCACTTTTAAAAAGTTTATGATGAAAAAACGTAAACTATATCCTATACAGTGACTCTTAAACACTTTGAGAGTTGAGTGACATCACAAGGAAGATACTTTGGACTCATTCCTTAAAGGAGGTTCATTTTGAATTTGATACGTATATTAAAGTGAAGTTAAGCATTTATTTTCAAATCACAAACACAACTATTCATTGTTAATCCTGTTGGACTAACTTGGAGAATTTTCAAAATTAAACCTTATCAAGAACCACCCCACAATGAGGCAATTTGAAGGATAAGGTCATTGATTAGAAGAAAAGGATGAAATTAGTTTATGCTTACTTTAGTAACATTAATTTAAAGATGAATTTTATTTCTAATAAATTATTTTCCTTTGAAATGAAGAATAGTCGACGTCTTTCAAACACCTCATGTTTATACTTACCTTGCTAGAGCCTATGTACTCAAAATCTATGGATTTAGGGCCTTCAATCTCTCAAAGTGAAATACTCAATAAATGTGTCCTTAATAAAAGGGGTAAAATAAAAAAAAAAGAATGGGGCCAAAAAAAAATTTGAAAAAAAAAAAAGAGAAGAGAAGAAGAAGAAAGAAAAGGAGTCAAAAAATTAGGCCTAATTATAAGACGAAAGTCGTAAAAGATATATCATATTCTAGCAGGGGCAGCAAAACTATATCAAAAGGCTAGGGATCAAAGCTTAAATAACCCAAAAAATGCAAGACTTGAATCTCATGCCCAGCCTAAAAACATAAGCCCTACATATATATCTCAAGTTACAAAACACAAAGCCATTTTACATAAGCATAAGGCCTCCCTACCTAAATACCACCCTTACTTAATAAATTTTTTCCGATCTTAAAAGATAATTTATCTTTAATAAAAATTATTTTTAAAACTAAGATAAGCATACTTTTAATTTTTCCTAAAAGTTCTTGACTTATACACTTAGGTTAAATAAAAGTATTTCTTTCAAAATAAGCCTTATCATTAGCCCTTTTTAAAACCCTTTGACCAAAAGTTTAAATTCATAATACTGAACCAAAAAAGACCTAACAGATTGATCAAGGCGTATTACTCACAAAATTGATTATAATTTTAGGATTGTAGTCAAGAGTGTAATTTAGACCGAGAGTTCATAAGGAAGCTTTTTTCAACTAGACTAATTATAAGTTACCTTTTTCTTATATTTAAAATTACAAAGCTCCATGAAAAAGCCTCACATTTAGGATAAGGGACATTGAGAAGCCCTACATAATTATCAAGGAAAGGGGATGATTATAACATTTGCTTCTTAAATAAGAATTTATACCTGTTATCGAACTTTCAAAAGAAAAAGATAAAAAGAAAAAAAGATAGAGAGAAAGTAAAGGCTTGTCACATGTTTTTTGTCCATTTTCAAATTCATGTCAACTCGAGTAACCAAGCTTTTAGTTTAAGTCATTTGTTTCCTTTTCAATGTAGTCTTACCTTTTAAGCTAATCACATTAATTTAAGCTATTAAGAAACCAACCTTATTGCCTTTTTTGTCGTTAATTGGTTCTCACCAAATTCTTTATTTAAAAATATTTTTCCAAGTCAAGAAGTTTTTCAAACTCATTACTTTCCTTACTTTACTTCTTCAGTCTTTCATCAACTTTCCTTAAGGTTTAAGCTATAACTTAGAGTGCTGTCCCATCTTTCATTTTTAAGGTTCAAACCAGCTCTTAGAACGTTATCCCCTCTTTTATTCTTTTTTCTAGTCATCTCATAGAGCACTATCCTGAAATCACCACTTTCTCTTTAGGGTATGCTTCTCCTTTAGTCTCTCCTTTAGGGTTGTTAACAAGTTCATAGGGTACTTTCCTTCATCAATCTCTCTTTAGGATTTCAGTGAGCCTATAGGGTGTTTCCTTTCATTAATTTCTTTTAAGGTCTTAGTGAGCACATAAGACACTTCCCTTCATCAACAATCTCTCTTTAGTGTTTTAGCGAGCTTGTAGAGCACTTCTCTTTACCAATTTATCCAGGTTTTTATTGAATTGATTCCAAAATTTAGGGTTGCTAATCTAACTAGAGATGCTCTTACCTAGGTTAATAGCTTAAAGGAGCACAATTAGGTTTCAATTTAGGGTCTTTGCCAGCTTAACGAGCGCTTTGCTCATTCACCTAAGATAATCAGCTCAAAAGAGCACTTCTGGTTTTTCTCAAATTGATTAAAAAATTTAGGCTTACTAATTTACCAAAGACGTTCCCACCTAGGTTAGTTAGCTTAAAGGAGTACGACCATGTTTTAATTTAGGGTCTTAGTCAGCTTAAGCAGTACTTTTTCCATTCACCTAGGATAGTCAACTTAGAAGAGCACTTCTAGGTTTTCTCAAATCAAATTAAAGTTAGGGTTGCTAATCTACCAGAGATGCTCTTGCCTAGGTTAGTCAGCTCAAAAGATCACAACCAAGTTTCAATTTAAGGTCTTAGTTAGCTTAAGGAGCGCTTTACCCATTCACTTAAGATAGCTAGCTTAGAGGAGCATTCCAGGTTTTCTCGAATCGATTCCAAGTTAGGATTGCTAGTCTACCAAAGACACTCCTGCCTAGGTTAATTAGCTCAAAGGAGCATGACTAAGTTTCAATTTAGAGTCTTAACCAACTGAAGGAGCACTTTACCCATTTACCTAGGATAGTTAGCTTGGAGGAACACTTCTAGGTTTTTCTCAAATAGATTTTAAGTTAAGGTTACTAGTCTATCAGAGATGCTCCCACTTAGGTTATTCAGCTCAAAGGAGTATGACCAGGTTTCAATTTAGTGTCTTAGCCAGCTCAATGAGTACTTTACCCATCCACCTAGGTTAGTTAACTCATAAAGGCATGACTAGGCTTCAAATTCTCATTTAGGGTCTTAGTCAACTTAAGGAGTGCTTTGCTATTCACTTAGGTTAGTTAGCTTAGTGGGGGCACTACTAGGTTTCAATCTTTCAATTTAGGGTCTTAGCCAGCTTAAGGGACGCTTTGCCCATTTGCATAGGTTAGTTAGCTCATAGGAGTACAACTAGGCTTTCAAATTCTTTAGGGTTTTAGCCAAATCAAAAAGCGCTTCACCCATTTACCTGGATTAGTCAACTCGAAAGAGCATGACTAGGTTCTTATTGAGGGTCTTAGCAAGCTCAAGGAGTGCTTCACCTATTTACTTAAGTTAGTTAGCTCATAAGAGTATGGCCAGGTTTTCAAACTCTTTTAGGGTTCTTACCAGCCCATAGAAGCGCTACCCTCTTTTAGTTTCTTGGCCAACTCTTAGAACGCCTCCTTTCTCTTTCACTTTTCACCATTCACCAAATCTCTAATGAACCATGTCTATGACAATTAGCTAGTTGTAGCGCTTCTTAAAGCAATTTCACCCCCAAGGCAAAAATAGTATCTCTTTTTCTCTTTGTGGTAAAGTTTCATTCAAACATCAACCTCCCTACCTCCCCTGTATTTTTTTAAAAAATTTTAAAATAGGGTAAAAGGGTCCTAATTTAGAAAAAACACAAAAAAAATTAGAAAATTTAGAAAAGTACAAAAAAAATTGAAAATTTAACAAAATACAAAAAAAAAAAAAGAAAGAAAATTTTGGTGAAAATACCAAAAAAAAGGAAGAAGAAGAAAAGATTTAGATAATTTGAAATAGAATAGAAGATTTTAATAGTATTACTACTTTTTAGGTCTTAAATAATAAAAATAATAAGAAGAGTATTGGGCCTAAGCTTAGACTTAAATCTAACTTAAGTTGACCTTGTCCATATATGTTATCTCATTCATATGTGCAATTTGAGGCATAAGCCAACGACTCAATAGTAATATACTTAGACTTGCACTTGGGTTTAGCTTGAAGATCAGGGGTTTAAATCTCACTAAAGGTAAAAGGTACCTTTTATTTTTTCCTTCACAACATACATCGCCACAGCTCAAGAAATCATTGGGTCACGTGTTTGGTTATGATACGTGGCACTTCGTGAGTCATTGACATGTACACTATGGACACATGTTAGCTACGTGGTATCATACTTACCACTACATTAACATATACATCATCAGCCACATGTCATTTCAAGACACATAACACATTTCCACTGGATCATGCGGCTGATGTAATGCTACATTAGCACATCTTTCCTTCTCCTCCTTTCCCTTTCTTTCCCTCTCCTTCTCACATAAGAACAAGTTTTACAGAATTCATTGTTAGTCAAGTGGGAACTTATGAAGATTAATTTTGGGGGAAGGGGGAAGAAATAAAATAAAATAAAAAAACACAGCATATACGGATGAGATTCATCCTCAACATCTTTCTTTTGCACTACCGCTCATATAGTAACCACATTACCATACCCAATCTCCATCCACTAACCCAAAATTTAAGCTATAGCAGTAGCTCTAAAAACATGTGACCCCCCTTAATTCATGCTCCAACAATAACCCCCACTTACGATCAACAAAACACACATACACATTGAACCACTTACTGACTATCCACTCCAAACATAGTCATACCACGACCAACAACTACTAGACTACCTTTCTCTTACATCACCTCACCATCGACACCTAATAACCTAGTGACACAACAATCGCTACGTACACAAACCATAACCCCATCCACATATGCAATACCCCATGCACGATATAGATTTGTCACTCGACCTTTTTCCCTCGACTAAGCCACGACTACTGTTGAAACCTCCTCTACTACTATTCCTCATCATGTGCTCGAGCGCTCGATCCACACACCACTAGACTCCACAACAGCACGTATGATACTCACACTCGACACTACCCTTCAAATCCGATTGTCTCTCCTATATTCACCTAAACACCCGACTGAAGACCAACTGTACTGTCCTTACCACCAATAGAACCCTAATTAGTAGTGGCCTAAACTCCAAATGCTATACCCTGACCCTTATCAAGCGTATTCACCACTACAGAAGAGCTCAACATACTCTAAAACCCTTAACTCAACCATTTTTCAAAACCTAACAACCCCTAGCCACCATATCTTACAGCTACCACATAATCCTAAACCACCACCAATGACAAAGTTAAGCCGTAACACATTTTCTAACCTCCTTCGTTCAACAATACAAAACATACAAAACCACTTTTACTCACTCAAATTTCCCCTTAGAACTACTAGAAGCACCCCCTCATCTCTTGTTGAAGGAGGAGTTTTTGCAATCTAATCTAACTCAACCCATCTGATCTAAATCCAGTACCAAGATTTGCATGCCCAAACCCAAGTTTGGTCCTCCTTTCTATAATATTTTGATTTTTTATTTTTCTTTTATTTATTTATTCTCAATTCATGTAATTGTAAATAAAAAAAAAAAGAAAAGAGAAAAAATGGAAAAAAAAAGAAAAATAAAATCCAAAAAAGAGAAAAAGAAAAAAGAGAAAAATAAAGAAGAAAGGAGAGAGGAAAAGAAAAGAAGAAATGAGTGAAGTTTAGCTTGTTTTCTTCGGTTAATACATAAATAAGTAAATAAATTAAATAAAAATAATTTAGAAAAAAAAATATTTTATTGCTTAGAATGGTTAATTTTTCAAACAAACAAAAATAAGTCAACCTTTTTCAAATATTGGATATTTTTCTTAGAATTTGCAAAATAAACCAATTTAGGACCCTTTAGAAAATTTTCCAAATCAAAGTGAAATAGGTAAGAGACATAAACTTGACCACTTTTGAAATCTAAAATCAATCAACTCACAAATATTTTCAAGAAAGAACTACGTATGTCTAATCTTAAATAATAAGAGCGTAAGCATCTTTAGAGTAATTTAAAAAATAAAAAAAATTATTTGTTTCATTTTAGTTTAAATTATTCAGTTAAGTCTAATTTGTTAACTAGTAGTTGAATTTCATTTTATAGGGTAATTTTGAAAGGTGATTTTAAGAAATTAAATCTAAATTAGGAAAGTTCATGATATCTGTAAGAGTTTAAAAAACCTAACTACTGGACTCATTTCTCTAGTTTTTCAAAACCTTTTTCTATAAAATCAATTTTCTTTGTGTGAACCAGCGTTTAGATCAAAATCATATTTACTCATTTGGTTTTGACCTAAACTATTTCCTAACCTTGATTGGGTAGCGACTTCAAAAGCTTATAAAACTCTTTTAAAAAGCTAGTTTTCTTTAAACATTAGTCAATGATCACAATTAAACAAGTAAAGTTTAATATTGATTAGTTTAAGAAAAGCTAATATGAGTCCCTAAAATAATATTTAGGGCAATTAAACCTACATTTAGGGTCTTTGAAGAAAAGTTATTCGATTAAACCCAAATTTTACAACTAAAATAGAAAAATTAGTTGAAGTGATTTAGTGAAGTTAGGTTTTGAAAATAATGATTCAAAATCTCAATTTTACTCTTAAAAGTATGATTACTCAATATAGTATAAAAATGATCAAAACTCTTAAAACTAAGCTAGAAATGAGATGAGGACTTAAAGATAAGTTATTAAGCTATGAAATGAAATAATATAGTATAATATATTATGTGAGTATATATGTATTTTTATAAGTATACTCGGTACATATAATAATTATACCCATGAATTAATTCAAAATTATATAATTATATATAATATATATTGAATTCATAAAAATAAATAAGAAATATATCTTAAAAATAAATGATATGTTAGAAATATAATTATATGTGTACGAGTATACATTATGTGTAATATATATATATATATATATATATATATATATATAGGATATATACCCGTATATTAATAAAATTATCAAATATTATACAATATACGTAAAATATTAAAAACTTATTCAAACATAGATGTCACATATCAATATTTGATATGTCACATGTTTACCTTAACTTGAGATTATTATTTAGCTGGATTGTAAGGCAACTTAATAATCTATACTATCTATTTCACTTGAGTGAATAATGAATGATGATATCATCAAGTCAATTTATTTTATATTATCAATAATTTCTTATACATAGTACATTTCACATAGGAGTTTTATTTGACATGCAAATAGATTCACCACATTAAACTTTGATGAAATGGAAGTATTAAGAGTAGATGAAGAGAATGATGTTCTTGAAGTTGAAGTTTTAACATCAACTATTAATTTTAAACAACAAGGGAAGCTTTTTTCTTCAATTTGGACTTTTTGGCTTGTACTTGTGAGAAGCATTCAAATGGATAAGTTATCACAAAAACTACATGAAAATCATTACAAAAGCAATAAGAATCTACATCTAGTTTGGAGGTTGAATCCTATATTAACATCATAGCTCATCGAAGTGAGACAATATAATGTTCTTTTATGTACAAAGGATTGACCTTATGGAAAAGAATTTTTAGTGCACTATATTCTATTGATATAATTCTTGTTCATATGTAGATTCTTTATCTATCTCCCATGAAGATCTAAGAGAATGTGGTGAATTTGGAAATTAACATTAGTAGGAACATCCATTTAAGTTATGGTTTCGCTTAATTTGATGATATTATATAATTTGAATTTTGGGATTTCATATATATATAGATATATATATATTGCGCCAAGGGCTTTCCTATGTTTGACAAGACTTTATTTCATTAAAAATTTTATTTTGGTTGTAATTTTATTTTAAATGCTAAGATCCTATGCCATTTTATTTGTAGAATTTAGATATTTCCTTTTGCATATGTTAGTATTTTATAAATGGGCAAATTACACTTTCGATACTTAGATTTTCGTTCTTTTTCATTTTCAGTACTTGTATTATTTTTGTTTTATTATTTTGGTGACCTATGTTTACTGTTAAGAAAACCGTTAGTTTTAAAATGATATAACAAATAAAAATCACTTTTTTCTATTGATAAATCTTAAATGTAACAAAAAAAAAAAAGAAAAAGAAAAAATGAAGCTACTAAACAGAGTAGAATCTGAAGCATACCAATTCTTCAAATTCGAAAGCATCACCATTTCTAGAAAAGATCCATCATATCTCACTGGAGTAAAAGACTAGAACAAACTTTGGCGTTTACTTGTAGAAAATAGCCAAGTCAACTCAAATGTGGGATTGAATGGCTCTTTGGAATAGGAAAGAGTTGATGTTTCAGACCAATGAAGAAGAATTGGCACAAAAAAAAAAAAAAAAAAAAAAAGCAAATAGAGAAGATGTTCAATAGAGATGAATGGTAGACATGGCAACAACAATAAAATTGAGAACTTAAACTAGGAAATGAGTAATCTTGAAGTCAAGATTGGGCTCAAATTTAAAAATATCATAAAATATGGAAATTAAAAAAATCATAAACAAAAGTATCTTCTTTGAAGAATTTGTTCAAATAAAGAAAAATAGTTTTTTTTTTTTGTTCCTTGCTTTTTTTTTAAGTACATTTTAGACTTGTTCAAAGAAAGTAGATGAATTTTATTTCTTATATCATTTTAAAATTAACTATGTTTTTAACAGTATTTGTTTTTTATTATTTAATAAAACATAAGCCACTAAAGTTTTAAAAAAGATAAAAGAGGTATGCAAACAAAAGCCATCTTTTTCGAAGAATTTCTTTAAACAAAGAAAAATAATTTTTTGTAGCTTCAATTTTTTTTGTACATTTTAGACTTGTCCATAAAAAGACGTTGGTTTCTATTTTTCGTATCATTTTAAAATTAAAGGTTTTCTTAACGGTGTTTATTTTTCACTATTTAATAAAACACAAGTTAAAAAAAAACACAATGAATAAAAAAAATATTTTTCTTTATTTGAAAAAATTCTTCAAAAAGATGACTTTAGTTTATGGTTTATTAAATTTCCATATTTTATGATATTTTTAAATTTAAGCCCAATCTTGACGTCAAGATTACTCATTTCCTAGTTTAAATTCTCGATTTTATTGTTGTTTCCATGTCTACCATTCATCTCCGCCAAACATCTTCTTCATTGGTTTTTTCTTTTTTTTTTTTTTTTAATTTGTCTAATTCTTCTTGATTGGTTTGCAACGTCAATTCTTTCTTATTCCAAAGAGCCATTCAAAGTTTGTTTTAGTCTTTTACTCTAGCGAGATATGATGGATCTTTTCTAGCAACAGTGATGCTTTCGGATTTGAAGAATTGGTATGCTTCAAATTCCACTCTGTTTAGTAGCTTCATTTTTTTTTTTTGGGTACATTTTAGACTTTTCAATAGAGAAAAAAGTAACTTTTATTTCTTATATTATTTTAAAACTAACGGTTTTCTTAATGGTATTTATTTTTCACTATTTAATAAAACGTAAGTCACCAAAGTATTAAAAAAAATAATACAAATACTCAAAGTGGAAAAAAAGGAATGTATAGGTATTCAAAATGTAATTTATCCTATATAAATTTATTTATAACTTTTTAATCAATAAATGATTTCAATACGAATATAAACGTACTTATTAAATAATGCCTTATAGGTTAGCTTTCAAACACGATTGATAAAGGGTTTATATTATAGATTGAGATTTTTAAGATATGAATTCGTTTAAAATGGACATGAAAAATGGTATGGTAATACGAATGGTCATTCCTACTTTTGATAAGCATATGAAAAGTTTCTAGGAAAATATGGAAGCATATGAAAAGTTTCTAGGAAAATATGGAATACCTAAGGTCGTGTCTTTGAATGGAAAGGGTACGAGTCGATTCTTTGAATTAAACTAAAATGATTATTAATTATCCTGAAAGAGATCATTAAGAAAAAGCTGAAATACCATTTAATATAAAATCTTTAATTAGGTATTTCATGAATATTGCAGTGTATGTAGCAATTGTATTAGCTGCAAAACAAGGAAAAAACGTGATGACTAATAAGACAAAAAGAAAATGTACAAATACAAAAGAGACGGCATAGTAGGAACTCTAGGAAAGCAACCTGCCAATATGATCTTGTAATTAAATATTACCAAAGTGGAGTTGATCTCTAACTTCTCCTCCTGCTTATCTTTAGCGTGTGGGTGTTGCATCATTTTTTTCCTTTTTGTGATAGATACATATGAAGATAACCACTACGGCTGAATACAAAAACTCTTCCACGTCGACTCTATACACTGACTATATTTATTCCTACTTACCATTAAATAGTCCACATGGCATATGATCAGCAGATTTGATTCCACTTTTCTTTGTAAGTTACAATCTTTATCCCGTCGCTACCACAAGCAGGATAGCCAACCAAGTTCGATGTTCATATCTCCACAGTTATGTAACAGAAGATAAAAAAGTGAGGATATTATTTTTTGGATCAAATTTGCCTGGCCATCCACATGAGAATAGTTGGCATCGATTGGGAAGAGACAATAAAGAGGATGGAATGAAAAGGGAAAAATAAAAAAAAAAGTAACTAAGTTTTACAGAAATTGGTTTAGATTAAAAGAAAGTTGATAAAGGTACGAAGTTCGAGGATATTATACCATTTTGAACAAGCTCACCTGAATACTGATAACTCTAATTTTAAACATATTTCATATGGTGATTTTATAGCATTTCCCTTACATTTTTTGTTTTCTTTAAAGAAAATGATACTTAATTGAGTAAAATATTGATTTCAGGGTTTAAACGCATTCTAGGCTCGAAAACGAATCAAGTTTCACTCAATTCCGAGTTCAAACGAAGAAGTTATGAAATTTTGAAGTTGTGCAGAAATTTTGCCTTAGTGCAGAAAGTTACACGACCTGGGGACACGGTCGTGTCCCAGGCCGTGTCTGGTGACGAAAATAAAATCCGTGTAATACACATATATAAGGAGATCTTAGGGTTCAAAAGGAAGGGAGACATGACAGAAACGGAGAGAAACAAGATACAAGAAGAGATTTAAGGAGAACATTAATCAAGAAGCAAGAACGATATCGATTTCAAGATTAGAGATTGTTCATCAAATCAAGAGGGGTTTTCATGCTTTATTTTATGTTTTTGATGGAACTCGTTGTTAGATTCATTATGATAGCTTAGAATTCAAGTATTTAGGATTATGGAACCTAGGGTTTCATGTGATTCTTGGATTGAATTATAATTTCAAGAAAGTTTCTATCTTTTCTTGATTCAATTATGTCGTTTAGTTATGGATTGATAATTCTAGAGTATCAATATATGATATTATGCATGTTGATTGAGAAATTGCATGTGTAATTAGATCTTAGCATAATTGGAGAGAATTACATGTATACTTAGAGATAAGATACATGTTTCTTCCGGAAAGTTGATTGTTTGCATGGGAATTCATTATACATTAATGCAATTCTAAGTTATATTACTAAGTGAAGAGATTCCGGTAAATAATTTAGGATTAGGGTTAATATGCTTGAGAAAAATATTAGCTTTAATTGTGAATCCCTCCGGTCAAGAATTATAGAAACTAAATTGAATATATTTTAAAAAGGTTACATGTTAAACACTAGGGGAAATAATTCCTAAATACATCATTGCATACTTGAAGTCGTTAGTAGTTTATTGCTTTCTAAATTGCTTAGTTAAGTCTCATAATTAGTTTAGTTTATTAATTTCAGTATTTTTAATTCATTCAACTCGACATAATTTTCCAGTTAGATAATAAAGCTAAAGTTAATATTAGTACTCAAAATCTCTGAGGGATCGACTCGGACTCATATCCGACTATATTAAAATTGATAGGTGCGCTTGCCTCGTATCAAATACTATACAATTTTTCCAACTAGTAATCCAGTAATGACTAATAATTATAAGATCCATGCGAACAGGACATTAATTCTTGTAAGGATTTTGTTAATGAGTGCTCTCCTAAACTTGTTAGGAGATTAGAAATAAAAGGATTATCATAGCGGGATAATTTTAGAAAATCGTATATTACATTCAGCTACGTTATTTCCTATATATTTGTTATTTCTATGTAGTGTGACTATTCTTTTTCTTCCAAAATTAACACTTTGCATGGATAAAGATAGGGTAAGGGCATCAAACATGTCTTATCGTTATAGGAAAATAAAGTGTACATCAACTGGCCTAAGTGTCCTTTAACCTATGACATTTCTATGTTATACATTATATATCCGTATATACACTAACCAATAAATACCATGTATTGAAAATGTAAGATGGGTTCTTAAATGATGCCTTAAGGAAAATGTCAAGAGGAATGCTGAAAAAAATTTATGAATATGCAAGGGTTGTATATGTGTTGCATGTCAAGTTGTGCTATACATGATTAAGGAGAACAACTTGAGTTGCAAGTATGTAATGATTGAGTGGGGAGGAGGAGGTGATCTCAAAGGTTTTAATATGAGTTGTGATAGGTGGAAAAGCTTGATGGCATTAAACTCCATAATTGATGAAAAATGAAGTAGTATTCTTAATATAATCAAGTGTTATAATCTTTCAAGATGAGAATTCAATAGAATCACAGTTTTTTTGCCAAAACTATCTCTTGTTTACATAATAGAGAGATTAAAGTATTTATAAAAGTTGACCATTCATCTGATTATGTTGATAGAATTATCAAAATTAATATCTTCTTTAATTACGTGTTAAGTAGACTCCTTATATGGGTTTAGGCCCATTAAAGCCTTATTTAATGTAGGATCCATATTGAGAAAGGTTAGTATCAGATAAATTGATCAAATAGGCTTAACTCCAAATCTACCGTATTAAATATCTCTTGATTATCTGATTACATGAACTTCACTCTCTAAGCTCTCTTGCCTTAACATGAAGAGTAGAATCTATTTAATTAATGGACTTAAAACTTAATTTCGGATTTAATCCTCTACAAATACTAATAAATTAGTCTTTTTGTGAAGTTTATAATCACAATATTATACATTTTTATTTTAGATAAAATTAACAATTGTTTTTCTTTGAAAATAAAAAATATATGGCAAAATCCTTATTATAAATATTGCCATGAAACAGACCTAACCAAATCATGGAGATGCAAGCATGCTGGAGTCGCAAGTATTCTAACGAATGACAAACTTCAACATTGAAGTTTACATATTTGCAATAACTTAATTTTAGGAGAAATTATAAATGCACACTTTATGTTTGCTTGATAGGCCTTAAAACTATATCTTTGAAATCGTAAATTTAAACCCAAAATCTTGCATTTGGACCCTATTTTACAAAGTTGTCCTTTGATAAAATAATAACAATAAAAACATGTATAAAATCAAAGGAAAAATGATGTACAAGAATTTAAATACACGATAGATTTGAAAGTCTAAATGTACAATCTTGAAGATAAGTGGATTTAAATAATCATCGAGTAAATATGTAAAACCTCAGTAAAACAGAAAAATAATTAAAAAAAAAGAAAAAGAAAGGATAATAATTGGTAATATAAGTTAAGGGCATGATTAGTATTCGGAAAAAACTAATGAAGGCAATTTGTGTATGGGAAATGTCAATGAACCCTTAGTATATAAGCTACAATTAAGGCTTGGGAAACCCTTTTTTGCAAAATGCTCACTTATACCGCTTATGTGCTAGGGTTCCTACCTGTGTCGTACACTAAGAAGAGTTATAACTTGTTTTAGTGGAGACCCATCACAATAGGGTATTGGTAAGTTGCATAGATCTCTCTTTCTTGTTGAATATTGAGCAAAGGATAGTGGAAATTTGTTTTTCTAGCTAAGGTAAGAAGAAAAATGAATTTGTGAAGGATCGATGGACATCCTACAATGGATAATTGGTAATGAAATAAAGGTAAAGGTGCTAGATCGTAAGGTAAGGTCGTTTGGATAGGTTCTTTAGGGTTCTAGATTAAATCTATTAAGAATTTTTGTTTTGATCCATAGTGCACCATGAAAATCAAGCTTGAGGTAGTCCTACATGTGTTTTATAGCGTGACTATGGTGGTAGAAGTATAGATTTGTGGTTTCCTAAAGGTAAGTGCTATTGAAAGTTCATGTGCTTTTGTTTTGAGTTTGTTATTATGAATTGCAATTGTTGATTTGGATTTTTTTTAGTGGTATAAGTTTGCTTAAAGGGTGTTTGGAGTGGTGTACAAGTGTGTGGTTGTCAAGTTGTTGTTTTGGGAGGGGTAGTTTATGAAAAGCAATGGAGGCGAGGTTGTATTTCGACACCCCTTCAACCATGGCAATTGGATGCCCCTTGAAGTAGCATCCGGACACCATGTACCCAGTTTTGTGTATTAATGTTCTCTTAGGCCTTCCATTGTGTTTTAAGTTAGTTTTCTTATCCTAAACCCTTTCCCATACCTTTCTAAACACAAACCTTCACTTGAAACATTTTATGAATTAAACTAACTTCTTAGCAATCTTAGATTCTTTATGTGGTTCTTGAGTTACCATGAGTCAATTAAATTGCCATGTTAGAGAATGTAGTTAGATTAGTTCAAAAACTAAGTAAATGTGTTGTTTCTTAGATGAATACATTGTGAGGCTACCATATCCAAATCCGAGCAATCTATTACGAATAGAAAATGGAGACAGATTATGTTAGTTTCTAGCAAGTCAATGAACCAAGTGCGAGATACTTGCTTGTATTTATGCTATTAGACTAGTGGCATAATCGAACTAAATAATTATTGTACATTAAATGAATGTATGTTGCATCTACTTGGTTAGGCCTCAGGGACTGGAAGGACTAGATCTTAGAGTAGCACCCCGATGATCCTTGCATGATAATGTCTTGATTGGACTCATGCCTAGAAGCGATATGGATAGATATAGGATGTTGTTTGATTACTAGTTACTAAGGTGTTGGGAAGGACCCAAAACCAATACTATATGGCATGTATATTATGTGTGCTGGGGTTGTGAATATCTTTATGTTGCTTGACAAGCTTAAATAAAGATAAATAAAAGAATGATTGTTACATTATTTTATTCTATACTTATGTCTATGTGATTGGAATTACATGTTCATGCACATGTGTTTGTTACATTCCGTACTAGGTTTTGGCTTATCCTTTCTTAAAATTTTTAGATATAGATACAATTCATGGCATTTATGAAGTTTACTATAGTGGCTTGACTATTAAGGTGATGTAGTAGACTATTGCGTATATTATTATGATGTTGGAGACAGCTTCGTGTAGTTGAGTAGGATTAAGGAATTGGCTGAAATTGTTATCAGATTTTCAGTTATTTTATTTTGTTTTATATGTCGGGTTAGATGAAGTCACTTGAGACTTCTCTAATTAGAATTTGTGGTTGAAGAATAATAGTTGGAGTTTCTTATATGATCTATATAGATACATTTAGAAAATTGTAAAGTTTATTTTGTAGTTATGTAAGTTTTATTTGAATCTTAGATTTTATTGAAACATTTATTGGAGAACACTACATTTATTTGAAGAATTAAAATTTTGTAATATCATTGAAGGTTGAATTATGATTTTTTTGGTGATTTTAGTTAAAGGTTTATGAGAATTAGACACATTTAACAGACGACAATGTTTATGGGTTCTAAGGCATCACAAAATATAAATCAGAATATTTACAATTTACCCTTAATTTTGTTTAACATGTAAAACGGAGGACTTGATGAATGGCATCATTAAAGGCAAAATCTTAGTCCCGAAGTTTCCTTGTTTAGCCATTTGAGTAACCAGACTTTAGTGCAGTTAAAATTTGTTCATCAAACAAGGAACAAATGCGATAGTCACAGCATTTACCTATTGTTGATGATATATATATATATTTTTTTTTTCAGTAACCATTTTACAAGTGGCACATGAAAAGAATAACCAATACAGTTCCATCAATGAGACTGCTAAGATAACCATAAGAGTTGATATAATGAGAATTTCAATGATTGGAGAACAGATTGGATGGTGTTGTCTATTGAAAATAAGAATTCTCTGGCTCCCTATCAATAATTTTCATTTGACATTTGCTACAAATCAAAAGCCCCAAAGCCCAACTTTTATACTCTGTAATAGATAGAATAGACGACTGCATAGAAAACGATGGGCAGCTTAGTCTAGATGCGCAGAAATTTCTACCTTTAGAGAATTTCTCTATTCGCCAAAAGCAATATTGACTATGCAATAGAACTGAAAAATTATTTGAGAACTGTGCAAGATATCTCTAATAGGCCTGAATTCTCAAATATTTAACGATTAAAAAACTTTTATTACGAAAATAACAAAAGAAAATTTCTAGAAAATGCTTTCTGCTAAAAAACACCCCGTATAAAATTAGATACCATATGACAAGCTAGCGGACACCTAGATCTTCCACCTTTGCTGGTGCACAACGACGGATACCTTTCACTGCACAAACCGCACACGTTTGAAGCCTCACTTTCCCTTATCAATTGGTAACTGCTGGTTCACAAGATCCGTTGATTAACGCCTTTGAATTACATCTGAGGTTTCTACAAAACCATTTGAAGAAGACTACAATATACAAATAAGAACGTTAAGGGAATATAAAATGATGCAGATATAACCGATAAATTATGACGATGTACAACCTAATTTCTAATATCAACAATCTCAAAATTTACACTCAGAAAATGGGCGGAGGGAAGAGGAGCCAACTGTCGAGCCTTCGATTCTAACTTTTGATACCATTCAGCTTCTGGAGTTCCAGTTTCTTCCTGATGGAAACTGGGAAAGAATGAGAAAGATCAGGTTTAGCTGGAGCTTTGCTAAAGGGAGCTAAGCCGGGTTGCAAGTTTTGGGCTTCTATAATCTTCTCCAAGCTGAATAAACCTGAAAGTAGAGCCAAATGAAAAATAGGGCAAGTAAATCGGAGCAAATTGCAAGTATCAAAGACTAATGGATACTAGCCGGAAAGAAAAAAATATTGCAACCATAAAACTCCTAATAAGTTCACCATACTTAGTGATGTCCCACTTCGGCCGCAATCCTCCACTACAAAAGAAGAGAGTACAAAAGACAGGCGAAGCAACTATGCCCTTCAGAATGATGATCCAAGTTTTTGTCAAAATGTTTCCACCGTTTACATATAAACCAAAAACGTTTTCCCAACTACAAGAAAATAAACAGGACGAAAAAAAGTGATCCCATGATCAAACATAAAAGACGGATATCAGGGATAATTATCCAAGAAACAAATAATGCCCGAGCTAAACAGCCCACTTGACAAATCTAGCTTAATACAACTTGAAACTTCTATGCAGGCACCGAAAGAGATATTAACTCCATCTAGACAAGGAGAAATTAGCATGGTAAAAAATACAGAAACTGAATAAAATTGGGAACATAGGCAAATTTTTATTAATTAAGTCGGTATTATGATCATTTGTAGTTGATTGTAACTACATTATATCTTAAATATACAAATGGATTTTGTTAATGATTATACCCACAAAATTTTCTACAACATTATAAGATAGAAAAATTCGTTTATGAAATAATTACGTGTTCTTATTGCAAAATAATCATTTCAATAGTTTATGTACTAATTGAAATATAACTATCAATTTATAAAAAATGAAACAAAATTAAATATACAAAACTTGTTGATGATAATTTTTAGATACGTGCCAACCTCTTTGAGCCAAAATAGAATGCCCTAGATTCAAAGATAGCAGTCCACGATGGGTCGAGCCTACCGCCTCGAGCCTACGCTCAAAGTACTTGACCCACAGGCCACCAATTCTAGCAAGGACTAGGCCGACCATCATGTGTCCAATACTAAAGGATAGTTAGATGACAACTCTACCTTAGCCTATAGGCCCCAACCAAGTGAAGTCTCGTGTACTGGCCTCTAGGGAGCCCCCAATAATCTTCTCAAGTAGCACTAAAACCCCATCCAATTCCCCATGAGAATGCCTTAAAGCTTAGCCGCACTACACTCACATCGCATTAAATGCGATGCGACCTCTAATGGCTCCCACACCCCCCCCCCCCCACCCCTAGAAAACTTATGTTACTGCAAGTGTACAATGCCATTAAACATTTATAAGGAAAAGATAGATGCGGGGCCTAAAACTAATCATTCCTGCTGTCGACAAAAGAACTTACCAACCTCGAGCCCTAAAATATAAGGTTGTGTTCTACGTGAGTTGACAAAGGCTTAAGGGATTGAAAGTATAAGTACTCTCTGACTCTTTAGAAGTGACTCCTCTCTTTTGGCATCCTTTTCTTTTACACTATTAGTTCCCTTCTTTGTCAAATCACTCACTCCCATATGAGTGTCGCTAACTTAAGTATCAAAGTGGCTCCACTAGACAACCCTTCAATTATACTACTTACTCTTGTTTGTTTTATAAATGGACTTGGAGCACATGGAGCCCTCCTATAGTTGGCTTATTTGATGACTAGGAGCTGCACTACCCTTTAATGGCTAAAATCTCAAGACAGCAAAACTCATGCAAATTTTATTTTTAAAAAAATAAATCATATGAGATATTTGAATAGAAATTCTTTTTATTAAGCTTAGGGTAGGTTTTGACATAAATACTTTTAACATCCTCTACTCTTAATAGACTAAACAAAATTCTTCCATAAAGCTTAGGTTCATAATGAGGTCTTAGGAAAAGGAGTGCAAGAAGGAAAAACAATGTAAGAGGATTGTCAAGGGATTAGCTAAGCAAGTACAACTAAGAAGCCAAACTTTGATAAACCCTCTACGCCAAATGTATGCAAAATATGAGATTAAATCCACTTCACATTCTTTGTCATAAATTGGCTGTTGTAATGAATTGAAAATTGAAGAATATTACTTACCTATGATTAAATGTAAGCCTCTAACAATGGTTGAGCAAACCTTTGTATAAGCAATTTCCCTAAGATCAACAAAGTCCTCATTTCATAATAAGTTTTTATGGTGTAAGCACTTAAAGATTTTACATTAGAACTTATACACGTTGATTAAAATAGTATATGTGTTAAGAATCAATTCTATAGTTTCTACATTATTTTCATGAATCAAAGTAAAAGGTGGACTTTCTATATTCACAAGTTATAACTAGTCATAATTTCTATTATAGAAAATTTGAGCTGCTTTTTGCTAAAATGCTTGTTACAAGTATAGAAACGATATTATATGCTATGCTTTAGATAATATTCTTTAAATACATGGTGATCTTGAACATAGTTCATGTCACGCCCCGAAGCGGCAGAGTCATAACAGCCTCGCCGTGTAAACCATCCTAAGATAGAAATTGGTCTCACAACTGCTATCTTAGACCTGATCTACACAAAGTGTCCACAACTAACCTGCTTTGAAGTAGACAGTTTGTAATTTAAATAACTCATTTACCTATAAAAGTGAGGAATTATATATATGTTATCATTCAATTATTGCAGTTAAAGTTTATAAAATTTCTCTATAGTATATTCCCTAGTTATTACATCATTCGGAAACAAAAAATACTTCTAAAATAAAAACTTAGACCTTAAAATATGTGTTTATTCTTCAATGTTTTTCCCCACTCCCCAAGATCCAGCAGTTGTTAGCTTCAGAGTAATTGGTTGCCGCTTCTTAGCTAGCACCTGCACGACGTCTATAGGGATGTGAGTAACCACAGCTCAGTAAGTAGGGACAGAGGACTTAAAACTATACTATACACACAACAAGGTTTTCAATCACTTATTAGGTGCAATGCATGTGCAAGAAAATGCTATCGTACGACGTTGTCCGGCCCGTCGTGAGATTAGAGAAATTGCGCCCGCTCTAATCCGGGTTGAGGAGTTGCTGTTAATGCAACAGCTCACGACCAAACCCAGGCTTGTGTAATGGAGACCTTGCTCCTCCCACGACTACCTTCGAACCACTGCCTTCACCATCGCCGCGACCTCCTCTCATGTCACTTAGTTCGACTGAGGATGAAGAAGGGACCATTTTGCGATCATACGCTATCCCTTCCGAAGGAGTCGGCATTTGGTCGGAGAGTCCTAAGTTCCCCTAACGGGTTGCCATGCATGTCCGATTATGATTACTGGTCGGATATTTGATTAAGTCCAGTTTAGGGTGATCAATTCTTTCATACAATTCATACAATATATGCCAGAACAACAAACAGAATCATAGCATCACCCATAATCAAGCACATGCACACATTCAACTATCTAACAAGCATAACCAAGCATAATCTTAAGCCTCCAAAAATACAGCATCGTATTAATCCCAACTTACCTCGACTCCTTGCTCACTCACTCGAGGTCCGATTTGCTCAGGCCATCGCCAATCATCCCTATAACACGAACGTGGTTTCAGCTTTTCATATAAATATTATAAGTTCATTTTATCCTATAACGCTTATTGTTAGGTTTTGTTTAAGGTTTAATATGCCTAATTATCTAGGTATTAAGTCTTTTACAATTATTCTAGGTTTGGGGTTAGGTTCAAGTTCGGTTTTCTCGTCGATTTCCAAATTAGGTTTTAGTTCGATTTCTAAGTAATGTTTTAGATTCTAACCCTAGAAATCTGTTTCAAAATAATGTGAATTTAATCATATTACTTCCCGATCTCCTAATTACCATCATTACCTCTAATTAGTATTTTAGTACATCCGGTACACTTAAATCCTTATTTGTGTACCAAATTTACTCATAATGTGAGAAATTTTTACATTTTTCATATAATTACATAAATTCAAGTTTCCCATCAGATTTATTGTACGTTTTTATTATTATCACAATATCAATTTTTATTATAATATTTCCTATTTATTATATTTTCAATAATTACCTATTATGTATTATTACCTTTTATGTATATATTACACTTCTAATATTTCTATCACTCTAATTATCATCTCTAAACATCAATTATTATTTCAAAATGTCTAAATTCATCCTAAATCAGATTTTACTCCAATTTACCCTAATTTACAAAATTATCTTAAAATGTACTATTTTTCCATATTACCTATTTACTACATTATTAACCTAATAATTACATCTAACACTCTAATTGCTACAAGTATCATTCTCCATCAGATTTTAACATCCTAAAACATCTACTTATTCACTAAGTCAGTAATTAATATCCTAATCACCTAATTAACTCCAAATTACCCATTTTATACCTCATTTCAAGGCCTAAAAATTATCTAAAAATTTCAAAAATTAATTTTTGAAAACGGGCTTCATCTCACTGTTCTATATCATCTAAGTAATCTACACAAAAATTTTGGGCTTAAAACTACACTCCTAAGGTCATTTATTTCTAAACCGAAATGTGCTCGGTTTTGCACGATTTCTTAGGGACCATATATTACAAGACATAATTTCATCAAAATAACATTTTTTCTAAAAACTACATACAAAAATATCCCAAAATAACAAAATTCATAATTTTCTAATTATATTTACTATTTTTACAAAATTTCACAACAATCGGGCTGGAATTTGGACTCACCGGTTTGGGTGGCTCCGGCCACCGCGGGCCGCCGTGGCCTTGTCGGCCGGCCTAGGCGCTGCCACCACCATGTGGTGGTGGTGACCGTCCACTTCCAGCTGCTCGTCTGGTAAGGGTTCTCTTTAAATGCCATAATTGCACAGTTTTTCTTATTTTTTTTTCTAAACCAAATTTTTCTCTCAATTTTCGACTCTCCCTAATTTTCTCACTTTCCAAACTACCCAAATGAGCTCTGTGATTTTTTCTGCTATTTATATACATTTTTTGTAATTATTATGCATTAATTTGACAAGACTTTGTCCAAATTCTTTGATTTTTGGCTTTTAAGTTGTTCAATTTTTATTGGCTAATTTTTCTTTTGCAGCTTTGGACCTGCCACGACCTTATCTTGATTCAGCTTATCATCTTCTGATTTTTCCATAATCATTTTATAATTTTCTTTAATTATTTGCTTAGTTTTTGGCCAATTTAGGTAATTACGCGTATTTTTATTTACACGTAAATACATGTGGGGTACACGTGAACATTCCTAAATATTATTTTGGTCATTCTAAAATTTTTAGTATACATATAATCTATCTCTAATAATTTATTAGTTATTAAATTACACTTTTTGCCTTTTCGGTAATTAGCAATTATTATACTTAAAATTTGAAAATTTTATAGTCTCCTATTTTAATATTTATTTTCTTAAATTTAAGTTTACGGGGTCATTTTTACTAATATTTCTCTCAATAGTTTACAATTTGGGTGTGATCGGATTCTTTAGCCGATCGTCCTAAACCTTGGGTTTTAAGCTCAATCCTAGGTTACTTGGCTTAACTTTGGGGCTTACAGTTCATACATTGCTTAACGAAAATCAGTTGAAGCATAGCATTCTAGGTGGGGGGTTAAGAAAGGAAGAGACATGCTTGTCACTTATTCCAAGAGAGAAGATAAAATCTACTAGTTCTGTCACAAAAGTTGGCTTGATTTGACCTTCTAATGTAGTAAATGGAGCTTTAAGAATGCGTAGAATGTAAGCTACAACCTTAGTATAATTAATATAAGTGTTATTGCAAGTCTAAACAAAGCTAGAACAACAAAAGACAAGCATTTATTATTACAAGTTCAAACATAAAGAAATACATCAAAGTAGGTTATTGAGAATAAAAATGAAAATTAAATTACTCAAGAATAGGAAATCTTAACATCAAATGTACTAGAGAGTTTAAGAAAAACCATGTTTATTTTGGAAAATTCAACTGGCTTTGATAGGAATTGTGGACCATTGGCTAGTTTGGGAGCTTGCAGAATGGCTACCTAGGTCCTCCAAGCCCTCACATAAAGTTCAATGAGAGGTTAAGCTCCTTTAGATAGTCGACTTACTAGGATACCCAAGCTTGCATCAGCATCTCATAATCTCTCAAGTGAAGGAAGGTTGCTTGTTTTTTTGACTTATCGTAGACTATTGATCAATCTAGGATTAGCTCAAAAGATGACTAACAACTCAACCAACCCACTAACGACTTGCCTAGTGTCACAGTCCGAGGCTTTTTTTAGTACATAAGTAGACCATGTGATGTTTACTATCTTGCCTCTGCAATAGTGAGCAAGCCTAACTCATACGCAACGTTAGCCAACAAGGCCTAAACCTATAACAAATACAACCAAGGAAGAAAGCTAATAGATTATAAGGGACACAGACACAAATGGAAAAAGGAATAGCACACTTTTATTAATTTTGACAGTAATACAAGACTGCAATGTGTGTGCACGAGGGTACAGTATATGTAATAGGTGCCGCCGATTGTGATCAACCAATGTGATGAGTAAGAGCTTCAATCCAGAAGAGTACTCACACCTCCATAAAAGCCTTTACAGATATTATTAGGCCTGGCAGGAGGAGACATTAAAACTAGTGAAATGGCACCACTTTTTAAAAGTGGAAATTTCTAATAATAGTAAGGCCCTAACTATACAAAAAAATAAAGTCTTCCCTTATGTTATAATATGTACAAAAGAATGTTCCCTTACTAGTATAAGTATCTTACAAAAAGGGACCCTAACATCCTCCCCTACTTAATTGTATTGACATCTTTGACAATATGTACTGGAGCTTGGATCTAGTGGTGGAGGTTTTCTGGCTGGCAAGGTTGACTTTCTCTCGGATAAGGGCTTCAAATTTTCTTTAGTCTCTTAGCTAGTATCTTTTTCTCCTCGATCTCTCCACTTGACCAAATATTCTTTATGTTCTTCTCCACTAGAGGGATCTCTAACTTTTCGCTCTGCAAGGATGTCTTCTACGGCTTGACTTAGGTTGAACTTGATCTTGACGTATGACCGCTTGGATACATTGCAAGATGGGTCTTCCATGTCTAGATAATATGGCTTCAAGACACTGATATGAAAAACTGGATGGACCTTCAAGCATGCAGGAGGCTCGACCTTGTAAGCTGTTCTTCCAATCTTCGATATGATAAGAAATGGACCAATGTAATTTTGGATCAATCTTCTATCCTTATTCCTCAATGATCTAACCTATTTTGAAAGAAGCTTTATGAGAACCTGATCTCCAACATTGAACTCTCTAGGTTGGCGGTTTTGATCTACCCATTTCTTCATTCTCTTAGAAGCCTTCTTAAGGTACACTTTTGCTACTTCTAAACTCTGCTTCTAATCCTTAGTGAACTGACAAGCTCTTGGGCATCTCTCGGTGTATGGTGCTGCCACTATGTGGGGTAATAGTGGTTGCTGACCTGTAATGATCTCTATAGGGCTCTTATTGGAGGAAGAGCTCTGCTGGATGTTGAAATAGAACTGGGCGATATCTAGTAAGTCAACCCAATTCTTTTGGTTGGTATTGACAAAGTGCTAAAGGTATTCCTCCAACAACCCATTGAATCTCTTTGTTTGTGGGTCACTTTATGGATGGTAAATGGAGGTCATGCTTAGCTCGGAGCCTAGGAGTTGGAACAACTTTGTCCAAAACTTCCTTGTAAACTCAACGTCCCTATCACTCACAATATTTTAGGGCATACCCCAGAATTTCACCACATGCTTGAAGAAAAGCTGGGCTGTCTCTTTTGTGCTTGAACTCTTTGTAGTAGGAATGAAGGTGGCATACTTGGAAAACCTGTCAACAACAACAAAAATGGATTAGTGCTCCCCCACTTTTGGTAAGGAAGTGATAAAGTCCATGGAGACGCTCTCCCATGGGCGAGAGGGTACAGGAAGTGGCTCAAAGAGGCCTGCCACCTTCTGCTTGTCAACTTTGTCCTGCTGGTAGGTTAAGCAAGTCTTTGTATAAGTCATCACATCTACCTTCATATTCGGCCAGTAATAGCTTTGCTTCAATAAGCTCCATATCCTCTACTAGCTAAGATGTCCAACCCACAAAGTATCATGACACTCTCTCATGAGTGCCCTTCTCAAGTTACTCGCCTACGGGACATATAATCGACACCTCTTTGTGTAAATGAGGTCGCCTTCTACCCAAAACTTGCACGTCTTCCCTTCCTCAACCAATTGCTTGAGATTTTTGGCCAACAGGTCTAAATCTCTGTGTTGCTTGATCTGCTCTTAAATTGAAGTCGAGATTTGACTCGCCGACTAGTGTGCAATCTATGCTAAGGATGCTAAATCAGCTCGCCCACTTAAAGCATCTACTACCTGATTAATCCGTCCACTGTGGTACTCAATCCCCATATCAAACTCTGCAAGAAACTCTTGCCATCTTGCTTGTTTGGCTGAAAGCTTCAGTTAAGTCAATATATGGCTGGCAGTAGAATTGTTTGTCTTCACTAGAAACTTAGATCCTAGTAAATAGTGTTTCCAGGTCCTTAGACAGTGAAAAATTGCAAGTAACTCCTTCTCTTAAGCTGAGTACCTGCACTCTATTTGATTTAGCTTCCTACTCTCATATGCTACTGGATGACCCTCTTGCATCAACACTCCACCCAATGCAATGTCTGAGGCATCCGTGTGAACTTCAAAAGGCTTAGAAATGTCAGGAAGTGCGAGTACTGGCTCTTCCGTCACTATATGCTTCAACTCCTCGAAGGCACTCTGACATATCTCATCCCATGACCATGCTTAGTCCTTCTTCAATAGATCTGTACGGGGTGTAACGTGACGGGAATATCCCTCAACGAATTTTTTGTAGTAATTTGCGAGTCCAAGGAAGGATCGCAGCTCTGTTACACTCTTAGGCACTGGCTATTGCCTGATTGCTTCCACCGTTGCCATATCCATTCAGATCCACCCTTCTTTAACAACATGACCCAGGAAGTTGATGCGCTTCTGGGCAAAGGCACATTTCTCACACTTCACATACAAATGATTCTCCTGCAGCTTCTTGAAAACCATTCGTAAGTGCTTCACATGGTCTTATAATGTCTTGCTATATACAACAATGTCGTCTAGATAGACAACTACAAATTTGTCGAGATATTTACAAAATACATTATTCATTAAGGTACAAAATGTTGTAAGAGCATTAGTAAGACCGAAGGGCATCACCAAGAACTCATAAGTGCCATATCGGATTACACACATCTTTTTGGGCTCATCTCCCTCAACAATGCAAACCTGATGATAGCCTGAAAGAAGATCCAGTTTTGTAAAATAGTTAGCCTCACTCAGTTGATCAAACAGATCAGCAATTAGAGGAATTGGGTAATGATTCTTCACCGTCAGCTTGTTTAGCATTCGATAGTCAATGCATAATCTCAAACTCCTATCTTGCTTCTTTTGAAATAGAATAAGAGCCCCGTATGGTGCTTTTGAGGGTCGAATGAAGCCTGCCTCCAACAACTCATCTAATAGCTTCTTCAATTTGGCAAGTTTAGGTGGCAACATTCTATAAGGAGCTCTGGTGAGTGGTTTGGCATCAGGAATCAACTCAATCTCATGGTCCACCAACCTTCTGGGAGGTAATTCCTTTAGGAGCTTATTAGGCATCACATAATCATACTCCTTTAGGACCCTTTATATTACCTCTGGTATCTCTATCTTTCTTGCTTCCTCTTTCTCTATAAGGAAAGCCAGGAAAGTTAGCTTTTGATGTTTGAGCCCTCTCTTAAATTGGAGTGCTGATAACACCATAACCCCAATATTCTTCCCTTCCTTGCCATTGTTGTTTGCCCTGTTCCTCTGAATTGTCACACAGTAAGGCTTTTCACCCATGAATAACAAGCAATCTGCTGTGGGCATGGGAGCAACTCCGGCTTGTCTTAAGAAATCTATTCCAAGGACTATGTTGAAGTCATCCAATGGAACAGCTATGAAGTTGAGATTTCCACGCCAATCTCTAACCCTTACTTTCACTCCTCTTGCAACTCCTTAGATAAGGTGGGCCTTGGAGTTAACAACTTTAATCTAGCTAGTATCCTCAGCAAGCACTAGCCCCAATTTTTCCGCCTCAAGCACATCAATGAAGTTGTGTATAGCATTGGAGTCTACCATTGCACTGGTATTCCTGTTGTTGATGTTCAACTAGATATATATCAACTCATTATTGTTCTTAAGGCTTACGTCGCACTGAGGAACTCTTTCCAACAACCGATAACATGTGCAATGCGCCCATTCGGGGTTGATTGTCTCCATCACTCCCCAACTCATCATCTTAGCAAATACCCTTTACTTTTTGTGCCATAGCGTTGAGTGCTGCCCTATGTAGACACTCAGCTACTTTGTATAAGCCATTACACAAGAAACACGAGAATGATGGCTTCTTACCTCCATTGGTTGCCCCACTCTTTCCAGATTGGTAAGAGTTATAGGATTTCCTTTGACTCCCTCTAGTATTACTACTACTGCTACTTGAACTTAGGGCTCCTCCACTCTTGGGTTTGCCCAACTTGACCAACTTTCTACCCTTGTATCCTATCGATACATTCTTCACTTTATTGTCATGAGTGTAGTCAGTCAAGCGTTCAGCTGCTGCTTGTATTATAGCCAAGTTAGTAACTCGTTGCCTTTACAACTCATTCTTGGCATAAGGTTTCAGTCATTTTAGGAAATAGAATAGCTTATCATCTTCGGCTATGCTCTTGATGTCCAACATCAATGTCGAGAACTCACGGACATACTTTCTAATGTCATCACCCTATCGAAGTTCCCTCAACTTCTTTCGGCCATTGTACTCAACATTCTCAGGGAAAAACTGAGTCTGCAACTCAGCCTTCAACTCGACCCATATATCTACATAAGCTTTGCCATTTGGATATCCTCATATTTGGTGCGCCACCATAGTTTGGCATCACTAGTTGAGTACATTGTAGCTATGGTGACTTTTGATCTCTCATCATTTGTCCCCATAGTAGCGAAATACTGCTCTAAATCAAATAGAAAGTTCTCCAACAACTTGGCATCCCTCATGCCAGTGAATGCCTTAGGCTTAGGCATTTTTTGATGTCCTACATGAGCAGGAACATGAACAGGGGCAAGAATAAGAGTATTCTCACAACCCGAGTCAAAATAGCTACTTGTGCTCACAACTCTCAATAGTCTCGATTGAGGCATGAGTAATAACTTGTCTTCTCACATCTTCTACTTGAGTCTCTAAGTATTATCTTGCCTCATCGGTCGTTACGTGCATCTCCCCCCTAAGGGTTTGCATAGTAACACCAAAATTCTCAGCCATCTCAGTCATCTTAATATTCATCTCCTAATGATTGGCCTCAACTTCAGCTACTCTTACCGATAATGTGACCAAATCATCTATCCGCTTAGACAATCCCCTAAGGATTTCCTCAAGGCTATCTAGCCTCTTGCTCACTTCCTCCTATCGTGTCATGGTCGTTCCTGCTGGAATAACCTAGGCTTTGATACCAACTGTCATGGTTCGAGGCTTTCTTTAACATACAAGTTGACCGTATGGTGCTTACTATCCTACTTCTATAGTAATAAGCAAGCCTAACTCGTACGCAATGCTAGCCAATAAGGCCTAAACCCATAAGCAACACAATCAAGGAAGAAAGCCAACAAATTATAAGGAACACAAGCATAAATGGAAAAAGGAATAGCACACTTTTATTAATTTCAACAGTAATACAAGGTTGCAATGTGTGTGTACGAGGGTACAATGTATGTAATAGGTGCCGCCGGTCGTGATCAACTAACGTAGTGAGTAAGAGCTTCAATTTAGAAGAGTACTCACACCCCTGTAGAGCTTTACAGACATTATTGAGCTTGGTAAGAGGAGACATTAAAACTGGTGAAATGACACCACTTTCTAAAAGTGGAAATTTCTAATAATAGTAAGACCCTAACTATACAAAAAAAATAAAGTCCCCCCTTATGTTACAATATGTATAAAAAAAAATGGCCCCTTATTAGTATAAGTATCTTACAAAAAGGGACCATGATACCTAACATACCTCTGAACCTACTATCCAACCTACTGACTTGCCAATTGACTTAACCTTTGGCTTACCTCTAACTTGAAGACAAATCTTCATATTGAACTTAGCTACTAGTAGGATGATACATATCGTAGCCTTTTTTGACATTGTAAGGACTATATAGGACACCTAGTGCATGTTTTACATTGATTATCGATTTTTACCCTTGTAGATTATGTACATTCTATTTGTAGTGATTTGCCCTTTTTGACAATTATGTAAACCTAAGATGTAGCCCTAAAAGACAACTATAAAATGTCATCTTATATATCAACCAAAATCATCTAATGAATATTACTCTTTTGTCATCTTCTTCCTTGCTTGTTCTTGAGTATTAGCATAGATTTAATTAAAAGTCAAGTGTACTCTTATCTAGTTTTTGAAGTAAGAACTAGTGGTGAATAACCCTACTAGTCCTACCATACGTAATATCAATGTGGCTAATAAGTTTGTATATGGTTTTTTGATGCATGATATTCGAGAAGTTACTATACGGTTTTATCTCACCTTCGACTACCATTTATCCTTCTAGCTATCTTGCAGCTAGGACCCACCCTCGTGTGATTATTGGTAGCCATTTGTTCACCCATAGAGCTGCATCATCTAAGTATTAAAGCTTTAGCAACATTCACGATTGAAGCTGTTATGCTATTAGTATTCTATTCTTGAGCTACCATTATGTGTGTTGCTCGTATATTGTATGTAGTATGATTGAGTTCTAGGTTGTAGTTATAAAATTGAAGCAATGCAATATCTTTATAAGTGTGGGTATAGAGGTTGGTGGAGTTTATGACGATATTCCTTGATTCAAGTGCTAAAAGCAAAGTTTATAGTTGTGTAGTTGTTTTCAAGGATTGGAGCAAGAGTGTCTTTTATAGTGTAGTTTAGATTAATGATTTTGTATTGTGCTATTTAGTGTTGATTTCAGAGATCCAATAAAGATAATGATGAATTCCAGTGTTGGCATGAGTGTTGAAGACAACAAGAGTGGTGTTGTCCACTGTGAATGGCTTGCCTTTGCTACTCCAAAGTCTACCAATGAGAAGATAGATGAATTTGCCACCATGAAGGCTGAGTTGACACATGTGATTAATAGATTGGTCTTCGTTTGACTTGTCGAAGAGAATCCCAACAATACGTAAGCTGATCCTTAGTAGAGGAGAGGATAAAGAGCAGGTTATCGAGTTGACTATGGTAACCAAGGTAATATTAGATATGCTGAATGGAGCTGAGGTGTTGACATTAGATGAAGAGCTTGTAGGAGGATTAAATTTGATGAGATTAGAAGAGTGATGAGAAGGAGTACTACAAGGTTAAAGAGAGGCCTGTTCAACCTATTTGTAGGCTTAAAAATGTGAAGTTGCCAATGCTGACTTACTTTAGGTCCAACAATGTTGACAATTATCTTAACTGAGAGCATAAATTTCAAAAGACATTTAAGTTCCATGAAGTAAATGAATGGGCTAAACTAAGACAAGTTGCACTTAAATTTACTAGATATATTATCCTTTAGTGGAAGAACCTTTAAGCTAGCCAACATAAAGAAAAGGAACCTAAGATCCATACTTGGCAAGAAGTGTACTAAGCTATGAGAAGGAGGTTTGTGCCAAATAATTAGTTATAGGACACCTTCAAGAAGTTGCAAGAGTTAAGGCAACATGGAATGAATGTGGATGATTACGTGAAAAAATTTCAAATGCTCGTGATCCATTACAAAGTTAAGGAACTTAATGCTTGAACTATTTTTAGATTTAATGAAGGATTGAAGTTTAAGATAAAAAGAGGTATTAGATGTATAAAGTACAGATACGCTGGAGGATGCCATTTGACTTGCTTAGAGAATTGAGTACTGGAGACACCAAGGGTATTCCTGAGTTCCTCCAAGCTAAACTACATCTGTCTGACCTAATATGAGCAAGTTCATTAGACCTAAGATGAGTAGGGAAGACATTATCAAACTTAGCCTAAAGTCTTAAGTTGTTAAGAGGGAAGAGACAAGGAAGTTCAAGAAGGGATAGAATTCATGATAAAAGATGGACAAGATCAAGTGCTTTAAATGCCAAGGTTTCAATCATATGGCTACCCAATGTCCTAACTAAAGGACCATGGTCATGAAAGGGGAGCTATCGTCCATTAAAGTCGATAGCACAAATGAAGAAGTAGAGGAGTTGGAGTAGAATGTAAAAAAAAAACAAAAAGAGGAGTTTCCTAAAAAGAATGAGGTCATAGTAGATGCTGGGTAAGGTAAGTTCTTAAACCTAATCATTCACTGAGCTATTAATATAGCCAATTCTAATGAAGATGAGTAGAGAAAGAATTTATTCCATACTGGATGTTGAGTTAAGGGCTAATTATGTATTATCATTGTGGATAATGGGAGTTGTACTAATGTGGCTTTCATAAGTATGGTGCAAAAATTGAAATTATTGACTAATCCCCATCTTAAGTAATACAAGTTACATTGTTTGCATGAGAAAGGAGCTCTTCGCATCACCTATCAAGTTATTGTTCCCATTTCTATTAGAGTTTGCCAAGAGGAGGTATAATGTAATGTTCTATCGATGTGCACATCACACATACTATTAGGTTAACCTTGGTTATTTGTTTAGAGAGTCATTCATAATGAATTCAAGAATACTTATGCTTTTAAAGATGGAGGGAGAAGAATTGTACTAAATCCTGTGACTTTGAACTTGAGCCTAGTTTAGGAGAAGAGTTTACTAATGACCTAAGTTGAATCGTTATATGAGCTCAAGGTCAATGTGTTAACCTTTCTATTGATCTAAGGATTGTTAGGAAAAGGAATAAGAGGTTAAGTTGCCTATTGAGGTTTAAAAGCTCATTGAGGAATTCATAGACTTGCTCCTTGACGAGCTACCCATGGGATTGCTACTAGTCTAGTCTATGGCATTCAACATGCCATAGACCTTTAGCCAAGAGCTACTTTATCAAATAAGGCCGCTTATTGAATAAACCCAAAGCAAGTTACCAAACTCCATAAGGAGGTTAATGAACTTATTGATAGGGGATATGTTTGAGAGTCCCTCAGCCCATCTATAATGCTAACCTTGCTAGTATCGAAGAAGGACAGATCATGGAGAATGTGTATTTATAGCTTAGCTATCAACAAAATCACTATCAAATACATATATCCAATCTTGAGGCTAGATTATATACTAAATGTGTTACATAAGGCCAAAGTCTTTTCTAAGATTGATTTAAAGCTATGTTACCGTTAAATTTAAATGCAACTAGGAAATGCGTAGAAAGCTACATTTAAGATGCAATATAGGTTGTATGAGTGCTTATTAATACCCTTTGGTCTATCTAACAGTCTAAGCACCTTCATGAGATTGATGAATCATGTACTCAAAGATTTGATCGGCAAATTTGTAATAGTGTACTTTGATGATATACTCATATACAATCCTGACTTAGAGAGTCATTATAAGCATCTCTGAGTAATATTTACCATACTCTAATCAGAAAAATTGTATGGAACTTGAAGAAGTGTGATTTCTACTAATCTAATGTGATCTTCTTAGGTTTTGTTGTAAGCGATTAAGGTGTATAAGTAGATAAGGAGAAAATCCAAGTTATCTTAGAATGGCCAGTCCTAACCTATTCCATAGATGCTTGAAGCTTCCACAGACTGGTTTCATTTTATCACCTTCATAAAAAACTTTAGCACCATTGTAGCTCCTCTAATCGAGCTATCTAGGACGAATACGGAGTTCAAATGGGTAAAGAAAGAATAGAGGAGTTTTGAGGTGACAAAAGAGAAACTGACTTTTGCTCTGGTACTTACTTGCTTTCTTGAACTTTAGAAGAGTTTTTGAGTTACAGTACGATGCATTAGATGTTGGCATAGGTGCTATGCTAATGAAGGAAGGTTGACTTATTGCTTACTTTAGAAAAAAAACTTAAAGGAGTTACACTCAACTATTCGGTCTATGATGAGGAGCTCTACTCCTTAATGTACACTCTAATTGTCTGGTAACATTACTTGTTGCCTAGAGAAGTTGTCATTTATACAGAATATGAAAATCTATGAGGTACTTGAAAAGCCAACTTAACCTACCTTAGGGATAGGTAAGTGGACTGAGTTCATAGCGAGGTTTTCTTACATGGTGAAGTATAAGAGAGGTAAGGATAATGTAGTCGCTAATGCCTTATCTAGGTGACATACCTTCTTAACTGATATGTAGACATGGGTGCTCAATTTCTTTGTTGTTAAGGACTTATATGCCTAGTATCCTTACTTTGGTCTATCTTACTCGATGTTGTGAAGGACGAGATATAGATGTTATTTCATATAGGATAGATACCTGTTTAAGGGAGGGAGGCTATGTATCTCAACTTGCTTTGTGAGAGAATTATTGGTGTGTGAGGCAATGGAGGTGGATTACCTATTCATTTTGGTGGAAAGAAGACTTATAAGCTGTTGAAGTCTAGGTTTTTTTTTTTTCCTACAATGATGAGAGATGTGTATGTAATGCTTAAAAAGAATGTTGCATGTAAGAGGGCAAAGAGCTAAGCTTACTTGAGCCAAGCCAAATAAGGCCAATACCTGCCACTACTTATCCTGACTAAGCCATTGTCCAATCTAAGTATGAACTTCATCCTTAACTTGCCAATGACCTTTAGAAGGAAAGACTCCATTAAGGTTGTTGTAAACTTGTTCAACAAAATCGCTAACTCTATACCTTACAAGAAAATTAATGATGCTTCGGCTATCTCTTCTTCTTGTAGAAATTTATCAAGCTGCATTACATCAAAGACATGGTATCCAATAAGAACCTAAAATTCCTCACTTTTAGAAGACCTTATAGAAGTACCTTAAACGAAACTATTATTCAACACTTCATATCACTCTTAAAGAGATGGACAAATTGAGGTTGTCAATCAAACATTAGGCTCATTACTTTGAGTTGCAATAAGAAGGAACTTGGCTGATTGGGATCTATGCTTGCTTGTAGTAGAGTTTGCCTACAATAAATCGATATATAGTGTAATGGCCAAGTCCCTATTCAAGATTTGCATGTGATCAACTATGACCTTCCTTTAGATCAAATACAACTATCTAGCCATCAAGAAGACCAAGAAGTTGCATAATGATTTGATGTTTTAAGGACTATGAACCAGAAGGTATTCGAACACTTGACTTGAGTTGCCACCAAACTCCAAAAGAAGGTTGAGGAAGAAAGATTAAGGAGTTTAAGCCTAATTACCTAATGTGGATCAATTTAAGTAAGGATAGGTTTCTAAGCTTAAGGAAGAGCAAGTTATCATTTGGGGGCAGATGGAACATTAGGGTTACTTGAGAAGATATACCAGAATGCCTGTAGGGTTAATGTGCTTGATGAGTATGGAGTGTCTAATTCCTTTAATGTTGCTAACTTGACTTTATGCATCCCCAATGAAGAGTAAGATGAAGCTAAACCAAATTTAATCTCAAATCTCCAATAGTTTAGAGGGAATAATAGAAATTATCGAGCTCGCTAAATGGCTGCCTTAGTTCATAGAGCCTTCGTACAGCAGTTTAATGAAGTGGATGTTGAGCTCTTTCGAATAGTCTACTTGCTAAGGTACTTAGGCCTATACTAATATTTCACAATCTCTTAGGTGAAGGAAGATTGCCCGTTTTCTAACCTTTTTAGTAAGACTACTAACTAGTCTAGGATCAACTGAAAAAATGATAAACAACTTAGCCAACTGCACCAATAGCTTAGCCAGCATACCTTTAAACTTACCATCCAAGTTGCTAACCTACTAACTAACTTAACCTTTAGCCTACCTTAACCTAAAGATAGATCCCTACATCGAACTTAGCGACCAATAAGATGGCATATGTCTTTATCTTTTCTAACATTAGATGGACTATACAGGTCATCCAGTGCACATTCTACATCGATTCCCCATTTTTTCACTTATAACTTATGTACATTCTATTTGTAGTGATTTGCCCCTTTTTATAATTGTGTATACTTGGGATGTTGCCTTCAAAAGCAACTATAAAATGTGATCCTGTATAGTAGCTGAAATCATTTAATGAATATTCCTCTTTACCATCCTCTTCCTTGCTTGTTCTTGAGTATTAGCTTAGGTTTTAGCTAATTTCAAATTGAGTGTACTCTTATCTAGTTCTTTGAGTAAGAACTAATAGCAAGTAACCTTATTAGTCCTACTATGCATAATATTAGTATGGCTAATAGGTCCATATATGGTCTTTTAGTACGTAATATCGAGGAAGTTAGTGCATAGGCCTTCGACTACCATTTATCCTTCTAGGTAACTCGTAGCTAAGACCCATGTTGTGTGATCGCTGGTATCCATGTGTTCACCCATGGAGTTGCATTAGTTTTGGACATTATAACAGTTCTAAGTTTTTTTCTTTTTTTTTGCTCATGACGTGAGGAATGACAAGTGTTAGCATTCATTGGCTAATGATCACAATCAATTCGATCATTAGGTAAATAGCAATCTATTGCCTAATGATCACAATCAATTCGATCATTAGGTAAATAGCAATCTATTGCCTTATGCCTTAAAGATAACAGGTGTTCAACCTATACACAAGTGTGTTAGATAAGAAGAAAATGGCTACTAGATCTTTAGAATAAACTAGTATTAGGATTAGATAGTGTAAAATCTGGTGTGTTGGGTTGTGTAGGACTTTTCCTACACTTTCCTAAGACTGTAATTAGTATGGGCTTTCTAGAGAGAACTTGAAATCTTGATATAAAATCAAATTAACAAGAAAATTCATGTTGTTTTATACACTAGGTTTTTGTTTTCTCAAACATACAACGTAGCAGTTACTAATGTAAATTGCCACTTACGACTTCCTTTTAATTCAAACTAAACACCAAGTAATTACTTGACTTAATCTACATACACTTGTCACTCAATGTCCACAATATAATGTAGTTATCCCTTACAAAGACACAATACATACCATATTGATAACAATAATGAGAAATAACACAAACATACACACAGCTATTGCATTAACACTACATAACACATCTAATAGCAACATATACAGCAATAAAAACTCAAGGACTCGTTCTCTTGCTTCTCGTATACACATTTATTAAGGTGATCACTTAGTTTTGTGAGCTTAAGCTTAACTCAACTGTAACATTGCTCTCCCCCCTTTGAGGGTGTGCATGACCTCATACGCAAAGGAAGGTTAGCATTGGATGATCATGTTAACATCTTCCTAAGAGGCTTCGGCAAGAGATTATGTTTCCTAATGAATTAAATGATCTTGGTGATTTGGGAAGTGGTGAATGTCCAATGTCACCTTTGGAATGGGAATTAATTGACTTTGCTGGAAGTAAGGTATGAGTGCTTGAATGTTTGCCTTGCCTTCAAACTTCTTAAGCCAAGAAACATGAAAAATAGGATAGAGTTTAACTCATGCTAGCAAAGAAAGATGGTAAGCTACTTGTCCCAGCTTGGCTTCGATTGGAAAAGTCCTATAAAACTTGAAAGCTAGCTTACTATATTGATAAGCTACTACTGAAGTTTGCTTGTAAGCTAGAAGTTTCAATAAAACTAAATCTCCCACTTTAAACTAAAGTCTTTATATTTCTGGTTATATATTGTAGCCATAAGCTATTATGCATGTAACAATTGCTACCATAACTCTTTTAAAACTTCATCATGTTGAAGAAGAACCTACTTCCATTGCCTCTAACTTAGTGGACCTAGATGAACATGATAGAAGACATAGAGGAGATCTCCCTTATACAAATTTAAAGGGTGTCACTTCTAAAGCGGTGTCATAACCTATATTATAACAATACCTAGCTTACATAATCCATTCAACCCATTTCTTTTAGTTGTCTCCTGTAAAGTATCTTAAATACATCTCAATAGTCCAACTTACCAACTCTGTTTGGCTATCACTTTGGGGGTGGTACATTAAAGAAAAGGCTAATTTAGTGCCACACAACTCCTTCTAAAAGGTGCTAGTTAAAGTGACGTCATGGTCACTTACAATAGATCCAACAGTCTATGTAATTAGAAGATGTTAAAATAAATTCTTGCAGCTAATATAGTAGTATATGGATGTGCCATGGATAAATATGTGTATATTTAGAAAATCTATCCATTACCACTAAGAGAACAAATTATCCATGAGGTAAGGGTAATCCATCTATAAAATCTATAAAGATGTTCGACCAAACCTAAGTAAGAACTAGTCACGATTAAAGTAAGCTTGCTGGTTGTAATTTATGCACCTAACTGCATTGATAAGTTAGGCATGCTTTGACATATTCCATTATTTGTTTCTTTAGGCCTTTCTAATGAAAATCCTGAGTGATTCAATATAAGGTCTCTTAATATCCTTTATGATGTGACATGTAAAGTGCTTCAATAACAGTTGCATATAAGGGCGAGTGTGAATCCAAGTAAACATGGTTGTGAAAGAAAGTCAACCTATCACGAGCTGCTATGGATGTGCTAACTTACTTGTTATAATTTGATTATAAAGTTATTGTAATTTTGTAGAGGAACTAGTATCTTTTTGCATCAAGTTAAAGAGATGAAGTTATGCAATATAAATGGCTAAAAGATTATAAGCTTCTTCATGTCGAGAAAGTGCATCTACCATCTTGTTTTCGTAGCTAGCTTGGTACTTAATGTCAAATCCAAACCCCAACAATTTAGTCATCTAAGGTTGTTGTGGTAAGGTTGAAATCCACTATTCCAACAAATATTTTAAACTATAATGATTTGTCTTGACCAAAAATTTTCTTCCTCAAAAATAAGCTCTCCAATGTTTAATTACTTTGACTAATCTAATGAGCTCTTTTCTTTTTTATAGGTAGTTAGTATTAAGTGCCATTGTGTAAAGGGTTGACTGAAAAAAGAGATTAGACGACTACTTTGTTGTAGAACAACACTTACTCTAATATTTGAAGTGTCACAATCCACTACAAAATGTTGAGAAAAATCCAAAATTGGTAATATAGGTGCTTCTATCATGTCATGGCATGCTTTAAAGCTTCAAAAGCTGCTTCAAACTGTTTTGTCCATTAAAAAATTCTTGTGTACCATTTGAGTAAGTGATTCTACAATACTCCCATAATCTTTGATAAAATGCCAATAATAACCCATTAAGCCTAAAAACCAATTGAGAGTCATAACATTTAATGATTTAGGCTACATTAACATAGGTGCAATTTTAGATAGATCTACTTTAACCCCTTTAACTGAGAGTAAGTGCCTTAGGTAAGCAACTTGTTGTGTGAAGGTACATTTAGTTTTCTTCAAAAGCAACTTGTTATCATGGAGTAACATGAGAACTATAAGTAAATGATGTAAATGTTCAATCCATGACATACTGTATGTAAAGATATCATCGAAGAAGACAAGTATAAGATTCCTTAAAACCTCCTTAAACACCTCATTCATAAGAGCTTGGTTGGAAAGTAGAGGGAGTATTAGAGAGGCCAAAGAACATAATGGCAAATTCAAAATGCCCATGGTAGGTTAGAAAGGCCATTTTCTTGATGTCGGCTTCATCCATATGCACTTAATGATACTTAGAACACAAAACTAACCTCGAAAAATAAGTTGCTCCATATAATTCCTCTAACAATTCTTTGATTACAAGTATGGGGAACATATTTTTTATTGTCTTTTCATTGAGAACATGATAATCCACATAGAACCTCCAAGTCTTATCATATTATATAATAGATAATACTAGTGAGGTCAAAGGTGATTAGCTAGGCAACGTAATGCCCTTAGCAAGCATCTCTTTGCATTGCTTCTCAATTTCATCTATTGCAAGTGTAGATATTGATAAGGTCTCACCACCATAGGCTGAGTTCCATCATATAACTTGATTTTAAGATCACAAAATCTTTGTGGTGGAATTTCTTAGAGTGGCTAAAACAAATCTTTAAACTCAATTAGTAACAATTCTAACTCCTTTTGTTGCTCTAATAGAGAAAGAGAAGACTATACTCTAAGAGTTTGCAATATATTATGCAATCTAAGAAAAACAACTTCTAGCCTTTACCAAAGGCATTTCATGTGTATTTGTCTAAAATCCCATGCAATTGGACTAAGTGTGATGGGAATTAGGCTACTAAATCTCTTACCCACAGTCCAGCTCGAGGACTAGAGGTGTTGGCACTAGCACGATGAATCCTTCTATTCTAATCAACTCCTACCAAGGTCGAGTACTTCCTTGCCGAGTCACCTTTAATGCCATGCCGTATGACCACCCATTGCTCATAGTATGCCAAGTTGATGAATACTCTCCAGCGTCGAGCCGACTAATTACTCAATATCTTCTTTGCCAAGAAGTCAAGAGAGAGAGAGACTGGACTGACTAGGCTATCCCTACTCGAACAAACCAATCTGTCAATACTTTTTATCCGTATGTCCTAACAACCTTGCCAATGCAGTATCGCCACGTATACAGTATCATGTGTAGAATTTATAGCATCAATGATTGTTTTCCTTGTGTATTCATTTTTACCATTTTGTATCATGTACATTACTTCTTTAGGAAATGTCTTTTTTGTCACGAACTAAGGATGGTCTAATCATGACAGATGCCATATACTGTATGAAAAACCCCTAATTGGTTACCCTTCCAATCATGAACTCTTCACATAATATATAGGGCTCTACAACCACTAGCTTCCCAAGAACATACAGATCTACATGATATCATCACATAAGCATATTTATATAAAATTTAAATTACAAAGTTTACAGTAAGCAGTAATTTAGTACTTCTCAATTTATATTACTAACAAAACAATAATACATAAGTAAAAGTCTGCTTAATCAATTCTCTCATCACACCAAATGGCCCGCTCTTGCCTAGTTCCTAAAGCTAACCTATAGCATTCCCTAGCTAGCCTCAATAAATAAGCCATCTTACAGCAAAAGCCTAATTGGGTGTAAGCTTAATTTTAGTGAGCAAAACCCTTAGTCACACCACAAGCAAGTTATAAATACATTATATTCACACATATGAATGAATGGACAAATATAATGCCAAACAATACGTATAGTTAACTAGTTAATATACATAACTCAGATTTAACACCCTCCAAAGTCAAAGTTGGAGTATACATGGCACCAATCAGATCCGGGTATTATATTAGAACTTACCTTACTACGGAACTCCACATTCCGTACTTAAATCAAATAAGTCCCTTATTTTCACAAAAACTAAGTTCTAGTATAATTGTGAGTAGGCCCTCATAATATACACTCACTCCTAAACGGAGGCCTCTAAACTCGACCCTTAGCTAGACGATTGGCGCCTCCAACACCTAGTATTCCTGCAAGCTATGGTAAGGTTATTTTGTACGAGTGCACCATACATAACCAATAAATTTATCATATCAACCCTCGAATGGTCTCTCTCTACCTCCGTGTGATGTGACGGTCGAAATTATGTCTATACAATGCATGTTGATGCATGTACCAATTTCTTCTTATGAGCCGAGTATAATTAAGTCCATTTATGATGTAACCATTCAATAGTACACACATTCATTATCTATACTACCATGCAACAACAAAGTATTATTTGTACTTAAGGTAAATTTATAACTTAACACATAATAATATATACAAGCATTTCCTAACCCCACACAACAATCAATTAACATTATCATTTAAGTCCTCTATCTGCAATGACATACAAGCATGGAATCATAAGGTAAATACTCACTCAACCATGACGACTTGCTTTAGTTGTAGTAATCAATCGAGAGATCTTCGCTCATGTCAAGATCACTTGATCATTACGATAAAATAACAATAGTAAGAAATTGAATTAACTAGTAATTCTAGATATCTATTTACCTAATTCTATTTAGATTACTATCAATTTTTATCCAATTAGACTTTATCACTAATCATATATAACTTTTTCATTCTATTTTTGATACTTACAAATTTGTAATCGTTCTCCATCGTTTTCGGATGTACATTCACACGGTGATGTCCGTTTTAGATGTTAAAACCCATATTTTATAATATAGACTAAATTTATTGAAATTCTAACTATTGAAGCTTAATTATTCTTATTGGTTAGTTTTATGTTCTATTTTAGTAGTTAATGGTTTCATTAGCCATAAATTCTTACACTTAAATGATCTTATAGTTTATTATCTTAGAGGCTTATGTCATCAATTACATATGTCATCGCTTATGTCATCAATTGCCTATATCATGACTTATGTCATCATTTGATTACATCATTATTTAATTATATCATTGCTTACATCATCATCCATTACATATGTACTCTTATCCTTATGTATTCATACACTTTATACATATGTTATATATATACTTATACTTCTAACATACTCATATATATACTTGTGTACTTATATGTATACTAATATGATGATATATATATTTTTATATGTATTTTCGTATGTTTAATGTTCCCTCTTAAAAAAGCTTCACAAATTTCATATTTTTGCATTTTAAGGATGTATTTAGCAAGATATATGTATGTATAGTTAGTATATACCTCTTTTTTTAGTTATGTACATAATGAATACTTATGTACAAGGGTCTTCCTATATGTATTTACCAGGTGTACTCTTATATACACATACTTAAGCATATATACACATGTTCTTCTTCCATTTACTAAGGCTATCCTATACTTCTAAGCATAAAAATTGGAACTTTATTTCTTTAACAACATATATGTACATAACATATAAACTTCCTACACTAACTTAACCTATACATCTAACTACTAAATAAGATAAGAAATTACATAATAACATACCTTTCTCTTACTTGTAATATGAAAAGGAAAGCTAATATATATGTGTTATTGGTTTATGTTGGTAGCTAGAGTTGTGAAAGTGAAAGTGAAAGTAAAATTGGAAAAGTTGAAGGGGATAAAGGAAAAGGAAAGCTTATGGTTTGGAAATGGGGAAAAAGAGTTGTGTTTGTGTCGTTTTGTGTTTTAAAAGAATGAAGACAAGTAGGGTCTATGGTGGGATAAGAGTGGACGGTAACAAAGGAAGGAAAAGGGGAAAAATCTAAAAGAAAAGAAAAAAAATTGAAACTAATAGAAAGAAAGAGAAGATTCTAGTGTGATAATGACATATATGTTGACTTTGCAATATATTGACTTGGTTAACCTTTGACTTGGTCAACATTTCAAATTTACATGTAATCTAAGTATACATAATGAAAGAATTAGGGGAAATTAGGAAGAAATTTAAAAAAATGACAGGAAACATAGGGTTTAGTGAAATGATTAATAACGATAGGTAATGAAATCTTCTTTTAGGTATTTATATCCTATATATATATCATTTGGTAGGCCACTTAATGTAATTATTATGAAAAGTATCATTTAAGGTATTAATACTCATTACATGTAACATAAGCATCAACTAAACTCTTAACTCTATATAATACTAACCTAGTTATATAATTAGAAGTTGAATATGATCTATGATGCAATATCTTAGTTTCTAAAGAATTACTTTAGTATTATATGTATTTATGAATGATTGAAAGTTATCTTTAATCTTTTATCAATGATTTGGTCTAATACTAAGGTTATATTATCAATTAGGGTTTAAGGGTAAATTATGGTAAATTAATGCTTTTATACCCTTAAAGTTATAGTTTTAGGGTTTTTATCACTTTCAAATGAAATCTTTAGTGTTTACATATATTTAGGGTAGAAAAATTTTATATACGATTGATTAGTTATTTTAGGGTTTTTACTTTCACTAGTCTTGTTAACTCCTAGAAATATCTAGCACACTTAAGTCTACTTCAAATGCTAGGTTAAAAAATTTAAGGGATTACACTTTTTATCTTTTCCCTATTAGACAAGTTACTCTAACTTACGGGTATAAATACCCTTGTACTTATAGCTGTAACGGATCAGATTATCTTCGATACACTTGAATTCCTTCTTCTTTACGTAAACACTGCTTGTTTACTCTCAGCATCACTCTTATTCTATCCCTTAAGGAAGCTTAGGTGGCAAGTAACCTTATTTGATCAATTTGTGTGTCATATCGAATTATGCTGTGAGTCCTTGGAAGTTCCATTGGTGCGTCATATCCTCTAGAGCTGTCCATGGGTTTTGCTTACTATTTTCATTCTTCATTTCGTTACCCTTTTGTACCTTTCCCCATTAACCCTTTTCAAGCTTTCTACAAGCTTGGATCCTTTCAACGATCGGCCTTATCTGTTATTAGTTACAATTCGTATTATCTTGGTATTAGAGTAAAGGTTTTGTATGAGTTGCAGTTAGTTCTTCTTGAATTCTATTATACTTTATTTTATGTGTGAGAAACAAAGCAAGTTACTATGTTCATTTGACTGCTATGTTGTTAGCTGTTCACTTTCTAAAGTGTCTGTTTGAATTTGATTCTGAATCTGTGAAGAAAAATGATAGACCCAAGTATAAATGTTAATGTTGGTGATGATAGTAGAGTTGTCCACCATGGACGACAATCTCAGGGAACTTCTAAAAGTACTGATGAGAGACTTGATGAGGTAGCTAACCTCTTGGTTGATTTGACTTGAACTATTCATGCCCTGTCTTGCCGACCCACGAAGGCCATAGAAAACACTCCCTAAGCTACTCAACCTGTTAGAAGTCAAAACCCAGCTCAACTAATTCGAAGTGGAGGAGCTAGCAGACGAGTAAGGTGAAGGATAGACCTGAGAGAGCTTGATAAGGAGGAAGAAGAGTATTTTGAAGAGGAGTGTATACGAGTCCTTAGAGCATTAGACCACGTGAAGCTTTAGATACCAAATTTCAATGGATTTGGGAATGCTGATGAGTGTCTGGATTAGAAAGAGAAGGTGGAGTGTATATTTGATTACTATTAATATGAGGATTATGAGAAAGTGAAGACTGTTGCTGTTGAATTTTCTAGATATACCGTCATGTGGTGGAAGAATTTTCAAGCCATGAGAAGAAGAGAGGGGTACCGAGAGATTAACACCTGACTCGAGATGAAAAGGGTACTCAAAAATAGATTCGTGTTGGAGACTTATCTCCAAGCTACTTTCACTCAACTTCAGGAGTTGAGACAAGGAGGCTGAATAGTTGATGAATATGTTTAAGAATTCCAAATGCTTATGATAAGATGCAAAGTGGAGGAACCACCACTCCAAATAGTCTCAAGGTTTGTCACTACGTTGAAAGGAGACATTTGAGACATTGTAGAGCTCCAACGATTTGACACAATGGACAAAACTATTAAGATTGCATAATGAGTGGAGAGACAAAGAAGGAGTCGGGTAATGACAAGAATGCCGACTAGCTAACCAAGATAGGCAAGTCATCGAGCCTAGTATAGTAGCGAGCTGAATAGAAGAGTTGATGTTAGAGCCGAATAAAAAGGCTAACCTGAAGATGGAATGCCAACCTGAACGTATGAGAAGGGGCAAGGGTCTTGTAGGAAGACTAGCTAGATCAAGTGCTTTAAGTATCAAGAGTTCAGACACATGGCTGCTCAGTGCCCAAACCGAACGACGATAGTTGTTAAGGGAGACATCTCGAAGTTAGAAGTAGAGAGCACGGATGAAGAATCTAAGGAGGAAGAGGTTCTTGCTAAGAAGGAAAATTCTGAGAAAAAACTGATTGAGGAGGACGTGTTTCTTGAGGACTTAGACCAATTACTCATGTTTGTCCAACGCATTATGCATACGAAACCCTTACAAGAGGAGGAACAGAGGGAGAATTTATTTCATATTACCTACAAGGTGAATGATCGGATGTGTGCTCTCATTGTGGATAGTAGAAGTTGCACCAATGTAACATCAGCCAATCTTATTTCAAAATTGAAGCTACCAACTATTGCACATCTTAGGTTGTACAAGTTGCACTAGTTGAGTAAGAAAGGAGCATTACATGTCACTCGGCAAATATTGCTACTGATCACTATAGGGAATTACTTTGACAAAATCCTCTATGACGTGCTGCCTATGTATGCTTTATACGTGTTGCTGGGTAGACCGTGGTTGTTTGACAGGAGAGTTATACATGATGGTTACAAGAATATGTACATGTTGGAAAAGGATGACCGGAAGATTATGTTGAATCCGATGTTGCCAAGAGAAGTTTACAAGCTACAAATGAAACTTGCTCATAGATTGAAGAAGGCCCTGGTCATAAGTAGAGCCAAGCTCCAAGAAGCCATCAATGTTGACTAGTTAACCCTGTTGTTAGTTAGGTAACTATTGGAAATGAAGGAGTAGGTGAGCTTCTCTAGGAAATCAAGGAGTTGCTAGATGACTATGCTGACTTGTTCCTCGAATAGTTACTTGAGGGGTTGCCCTAATTTAAGGCATAGAGCATTGCATTGACTTAGTACTCAGTGCTACACTGTCAAATAAGCCAGCTTATTGGATGAATCCTGAGCAAGATTCTAAACTCCAACGTCAAGTCAATGAGTTATTAGAGAGAGGTTATGTAAGAGAGAGTCTCAACCCTTGTACCGTGCATGCACTTTTAGTTCCAAAGAAGGATGAAACCTGGCGGATGTGTATTGACAATCAAACTGTGAACAAAATCATGAACAAATATAGGTATCCAATCCCGAAGTTAGAAGATATGTTGGATGAGTTGAGTAGAGCTAAGATTTTCAACAAGATTGATCTTAAATCCGGCTACCATCAAATTTGCATAAGATTAGGAGACGAGTGGAAGACTGCATTCAAGACTCGATATGGACTTTACGAGTAGATGGTCATGCCCTTTGGCTTTTCGAATGTCTTAAGCACTTTCATGAGACTTATGAACCATGTACTAAGACATCTCATAAGGAAGTGTGTCATGGTGTACTTTTGACAACATCCTAGTCTAAAGTACCGATATGCTAAGTCACTATGAGCATCTCAAAGTAATCCTGGATATCCTTTGTGCCAAGAGACTATTCGACAATTTAAAGAAATGTTGTTTTTGCTAAGAGGAAGTAGTATTCTTAAGGTATATAGTCAGTGGAGGGGGCTTGCAAGTTGATGATGAGAAGATCAAGGCAATTGTTGAGTGGCTGACTCTTATTACTTGTACCGACGTAAGAAGTTTCCATGGACTGGCTTCGTTTTACATAAAGTTTATCAGGAATTTTAGTACCATCACTGCACTACTTATCAAGCTAACAAAGAAGAACACTGACTTCTGATAGGAAGAAAGGGAGGAGAGGAGTTTTGTCGACATAAAAAAAAGATTGACCTCTGCCTTGGTGTTAGTACTACCTAACTTTGACAAAATTTTTGAACTAGAATGCAACGTATCGGGCATTGGAATAGGCGTTGTCCTTATGTAGGAAAGTCGCCCAATTGCCTTCTAAAGTGAGAAGCTCCAAGGACCACAACTGAAATACTCCATGTATGACAAGGAACTTTTGGCACTGATCCGAGTAATGCAAGTGTGGCAACATTACTTACTGCTAAGATAATTTATCATATATACTAACCATAAATCGTTAAGGTACCTCCGAAGTCAAACCAAGTTATCGAAGCAACAAATGAGATGGGTTGAATTCCTTGAGGGTTTTAATTTTATAATTAAATATAAGTAGGAAAAAAGCAATGTAGTTGCAGATACTCTTTCGAGGAGACATACACTTTTATTAGAATTGCAGACTAGGTTGTTTGGTTTTGCGAAAATATCAAAGAACAATACTTCGGGGATCTACACTTTGGACCAATAATTTCGCGATGCATGGATGGAAGGACAGTGGATGAGTATTATGTAGAGAATGGCTATCTATTCTAAGGAGGAAAACTGTACGTGCTGACTTGTTCCTTACGGGAATTATTAATTAGGGAAGCTTAAGGTAGAGGATTCTCCGGATACTTTAGAAAGAGAAAGACCTATGAATTATTGAATGGCCAATTCTTTTAGCCAAAAATATGAAGAGATGTGCATCGAGTTGTCAAAAGCTGTGTTGTGTGGAAAAAGGCTAAGTACTTAGCTAAACAAAAGAAAGCAATGCCACTATCTATTCCAACAAGGCCGTAGATTGAACTAAGTATGGACTTTGTTCACGGACTATCGCGAACTGCCTGAGGTAAATATTCTATGATGGTCGTCGTAGATCGGTTTAGTAAGATGGCACACTTCATACCCTGCACGAAAACTAACGATACTTTGGCTATTGTTTCTCTTTTCTTTTAAAAGATTGTGTGGATATACAGCATGCCGAGAATTGTAGTCTTCAATAGAGACTCGAAATTCTTAAGCCATTTTTGGAGAATCCTATGGCGTCAACTAGGAACTAAATTACTTTTTAGTACCTCATGTCACCCCTAAATTGACGGCCAAACAAAGGTAGCTAATCATACTTTAGGGTTACTGCTCCGAGTTGTAATAGACAAGAACTTGGCTGATTAGGATATCTACCTGCCGGTGGTCAAGTTCACCTATAACCAAATCATACATGACACCACTAAGTAGACTCCCTCTAAGGTGGTTTATGGATTCAATCTCGAGTTTCCCCTCAAGCATACCTTTGTACCAGCACCCACGCAAGAGGACCTTAATATCTCGGCTATAGCACAATCTCTTCAACACATCTATGATAAAGTCACTCGGCACATCAACCAAGTTACTAGAAGAATGTGAGAAAAGACCAAGGGTAGGTTTGCCAAACAATTTCAATAGGGAGACTTAGTATGGCTACACCTCAATGAGGAATGATTCTCGAATAAAAGGAAGAATAAATTATCTGTAAGAGCGAAAGGACCTTTCAATATCCCCTAGAAAATCAATAACACCTACAAGCTGGAACTCCTTAAGGACTATGGGGTTTCTAACGCCTTCAACAATGCCAACCTCAATCCATATCACCTTGACGAAGAACTAAGCGAACACCATTTAGATTTGATCCCAAATCCAAAATAACCTGGAGGGAATGATGGGAATCAAGCTATCAAACCTCTTACCCGTAGCCGAGCCTGAGGAGAGGGGCTAGCACGACGAATCCTCCTATTCCAACTAACCACTATCAAGGCCAAGTACTTCCTTACCGAGTCATCTTTAATGCCGTATCGTATGACCACCAATAGCTTTATGGTATGCTGAGTTGATGAATACTCTCCAGCACCGAGCTAACTAATTACTCAACATCTTCCTTATCGAGAAGTCGAGAGAGAGAGAAACTAGATTGACTAACCCATCCTTACTCGGATAAACCCATCTGTCCGTACTTTTTGTCCATATCTCTTAACAACTTTTCCAATGTAGCATCGTCATATGTATAGTATCATATATAGAATATGTAGCACCAATAATTGTTTTCTTTATATATTCATTTTTACCATTTTGTATCATGTACATTGCTTCTTTAGGAAATGTCCTTTTTGTCTTTTCCCTTTTGGGCAAGTTACCCTAACTTATGATTATAAATATTCTTGTACTTGTAGTTGTAACATATTAGATTACCTTCAACACACTTAAGTACTTTCTTCCTTGCATAAATACTACTTGTTTACTCTCGACATCACTCTTATCATTTCCCTTAAGCAAGGTCAAGGAGTAAGTAACCTCATTGGACTAATTCGTGCATCGTATCAAATTGTGCCGTGAGTCTTTAGAAGTTCCATTGGTATGTCATATCCCCTTGAGTTGTTCGTGGGTTTTGCTTACTCTTTTCATTCTTCATTTCGTTACCCTTTCGTACCTTTTCCCATTAACCTTTTCAAGCTTGGATCCATTCAACGACCGACGTTATCTATTCTTAGTTATGGTTTACATCAAAGTGACTTCAACCAATTTACCCCTGAAACTACATCAACTCCATGCAATGGAAAAGTGAAGAAATTAAGCCTAAATTTCAACACTGCCAATTTCAATTCGACTACTCTACAAATGTTACCATAGTTGATTCTATCCTCGTCAACCACCATGACTCTAAGTCATTCTCCCAACTCGATTTCTACACCTAATTGACTAACTAAAGAAGAATCAACAAAGTAATGCATACTACCTAAGTTTACTAACACCAACACTATTTAACGTTGAAGTTCCCCTCTCAATCACATAGCTTGTAAACATTTGACACCTATAGTGGCTTGAAGAGAGATTTCAATCTCCTCCATGGTATCATGTTTAACGACCAGATTTGCTTCCTCCTTCAAATCCTCCGAATCTACCAATTTATGCCCTATTGTAAATTGTTCATCACAATTGAAACAAAGACCCTTGCACCTTCTTTCCTCTAACTCTATAGCATTAAGTTATCTTACTTAAGGGTTGAGACCTACTGTGGTAATAATGAGAGGTCTCTTTTTAGGTGCTTTCCTATCTTCCTTCAAGGCCACGTTCTTTTACTCAAATAATAAAGCTAAGTTAATAGCTTGAGTTAAATCTCTTGGCTTATGTAGGTAACTTAGAAATAGTACTGCTTCTTGTGCTGATGTCAATGAATGGGTTTATGTTACTAGTTATGTGAATTGCTTTTGGTATGATTCGACCATGCCTGTTTGCTTAAGTTTAGTAAGCTCTCCTAAAGGATTACCACATGTTAGGGGTCCAACTCATACACTATAGAGTTTTTTGAATTTATCCCACATAATACCCAACCTATCCATTTCCAACTTAAGAACCATAATTGCACATTATCCTCCAAATGAAAGGTAGCAATTTCCATCTTGTCATCATCTAAAGTTCTATTCTTTTTAAGATATGGTGGTTACTCATGTAAACTGCTTCTTACAACTTCCCTATAATCAAACCAAACACCAAGTAATTACTTGACTCAATCCATATATATGTGTCACTTACTATCCATAATACAATGTAGACTATCCCTTGCAACAACATAATACATAATATATCGACAATAATAATAAGAAACAATACAAATGTATACATACATTACTAGTACACTAACACCACGTAACACATGTAATAACAACATATACAATAATAACAGCTTAATGACTTGTTCTCTTCTTTCTCTAATATACATTCTTGAAGTGAACCACTTGGTTTGTGAGCTTTAGCTTAGCTCATGCGTAACAAAAACATGTGTCTTAGAGGCAAGCCTCAAATCTACAACAACTATAAATCAAGCTAAATTAAAATTTCCAATTAATCAATTATTCTTGTTTCTTTTAGGTATGAAGTGAGCTTTTTTAATAATAAAAAAGGGAGAATATCATGGTAAGTTCTAGCTATAGTTCCATTATCTTATAAGAGAAGGGGAAACAGAAAAAAAAAAAAAAAAAAAGCCAACCAAAAACGGCCATTATTATTGAAAATTTAGCCATGGGCATGTACAATGTAAAGAGCTCTTAATTTTGCTCTTATCGCTTCAAGTGCTTTTAGTATTCCTCTCCTTCTAAATATAATAATGTATAGAGGCTAAAATGTTACTTTCCACTTTAGGAAGTAATGTTAGTAGCCCAAGACTACTAATAAGATTTCAACATCTTTCAATAAGGTAACAGTTGGTATTAGTCTTGTTTCTTCATATGTATTATTAAAGAACTAATTGACCTTAAGTTTTTTTATGATTATATTTTTTTTGAAATTTAAATTTGGAAAATTATCTTATTTGTATATTTTCTATTGTTGCTTCATAATTTATGATGAATGTGATAACTTGAGTACAAGAATCAAGAAGCGAAAATTTATAAATGTTTAAGAAAAAAAAGGTTACATATATTATATATATATGTATATATAAATTACAACAAAATAGATATTCTAATATGTTTTAATTATGTTTATTAAACATTGTGCAAGATACAACATTAACAACGTATTATCATACTTGTTGAGCATGACATCATCATATATCCAAATATACAAGGCAATGAGATAGAATGAGAAAATAAAAGAAAAAAAAAATTAGGAGAGTGTGGAAGCCAAATCCCACCCAAACTTAAAGAAAAAAAAAACCCTAATTATCATTAGTTTTTTCACTTTCTTACATAGGCGCCAATTGTTTTCAATTCGAATGAAAAAAATAAAAATAAAAAAAGAGCCATTTAACAAAAGATAGTATCATTGAAGTATATAGGTATTAGGATTTCTTCTTTTCCACCCAAAATGTTGGAATAATCACAAATACATGACAAAATATATTGGTTTAATGGGCATCTAAATTTCCAAAATGTAACCTTTTTTTTCCTTCTAAGATTTAATGCCCATACTTCTTCAATTATTGGTAATATCTCCAAACCTTTCTCATTTTGAGATATTCATAGGTATATTTTTAAAAACTATGGAAAGGTAAAACTATATTTTGAGAGCTTAGAAAATTTATTTATAGTACGTGATTAATTGTTTAAGGTATTGTTTTATTGCATAAAATTTATGAGACTAGATTAGAGAAAATTTTTTGTCCAATGTTTGGTTTATAGTTTTAGTTTGATCATTGGACATAAAAAGGTTTGAAGTAGTAGACAAGATGCTCAAAATTTGCTCAATCTAAAATATTATATAAAAGTTAATTTTATTGAACAAAAATATAAGTATTGAGGATATAAATATAACTAAATAAACATTAGATAATATTAAGAATATAAATATTAGAAAATATTTAAAATTTTCACTTTTAAATAATATGAAAATGATATTAAATAAATATTAGATAATATTGATGGTATAAATATTCAAATAAAATATCTAATATAGTATATATATACACCAAATATGGAACATAAGAAAACCTATGCTGAGTACTGTGCAAATTAAATATGATATAATAGAGTTGTACTATTCTATGCTCCTATATTTGTACTATATAGTCCAATTTTAACAATCAAATACTACTTAAGAATGAATTTTGTGATATGCCTACATGTTTTATGTAGTTTAAACTAAGGTGAGCAAGAGAAACATTATCTAGAATGAAAGGTTTTTATAATATTAGTACGTTATGTGGATATATTAGTGATATAAAAGTATTAATAAAATTTTGACGTGTAACGTAAACTTATTATTATTATGTGTTTAAATGTCACTTACATTTATCTACTACTTATTAAAATATATGACTTGTTATTACCAATAAATATTTTTTATTGTTCCGAAACTTTCCTCTTGTATCTTTTCCTTCTTTGATTTGGCATGTGGATTTAATGGTTGAGCAAGTTATTGGTCTAGTAAAGTAATATGGAATGAACAGCCATGCTTCGTTGTCCAAGAAGCTATTATCTAACGGGTGGTTTATGCAACCATTCCAATAAATTTTCGAAATCAAATTATTATCTCCGACATTTTAACTTACGTTTACTCAGATAAAAAATATGAGACATCTACTGCTCTATCAGTCTTTTCCTTTCAGTGTGTTTGACTATTTCTCTCACATTGTATATACAAGACTTGTAACATCTAATGAAATTCACTTTGAGATAACCTCGGATCTGTTTAGCAAACTACGAAATTTAAATGATAACTCGATATTTTTTTTTCCCACATGATTTTTTCTTTTTATAGATTGAAATTTCAAATCAAATGCAAGTTTGTTATTCACATGCTTAGGTTTTTGGATTTTTAACTTCCATGTCCACGTGGGAGCAATCTTACACCAAATGATTGCAAAAGTTATATAGCCTCGCTCTTGGACTGTCGGCAATGACTACAAATAAATAAATATATATATATATAGATATATATATATATGGCGACAGTTCAAGATATATAACGTCATAATACTTATATAATATTATCTATTTATGATGATAGATAACTACTCACTATTAAAATTAGATTATTAAAATTAGATTATAAACGAGCTTCATTCTTCATTTTTTATACTGGCTTTGTTCTTCGTCTTTTTAATATTCTTGCAATATTTCTTCTCACATTTTTTAATTTTCTGAATTTATTCGTTTTTTCTTTTCATATTAATTAATTAAATATACTAAATTAAGTACCACACCGGCTGAAAATTACACGTGACCCACCATGTTAGACTTTTTAAGAGTGTAAGTGATGACAGTTGAAAAAGCTATCAAGTTTGTACGGCTTTTAAAATTTTCAAGTGCATAAACATAATTTACAAAATAAAAATACCATCCTGGAATTATTATTATTATTATTATTTTGGGTTGAAGTGAAATTAAATATGGGCTTTAGAAAATAATACGTGTTGGATCCTAAAATAACAGAAGTTCACACTCCATTTTTGCAGAATACCCTTTCCACAGAGCGGCCCAGCTATCTACTGGATATTCTTTTGACGGGTTAAGTGGGTCAGCAGTTGTCTGGTGGATTGGACCCAAATTGATTTAGTCATGACTCCTTGATCAAACGCTCTTCTTACACTCTTCCATAAATCTTTCTCGTACGTTCTAGTTTGTTTACATGAACGAGAATATAAATTTAAGTGCAGAAAAAATTTCATGTTTTGTGCTTTTATATACATATACATATATATATATATAGCTATTATTTTGGATTCATACTCAAACCTAGACCATAAATTTAATATTTCTACATTATTTGATGTAAATAGATAAGATAGAAAATATAATAGATGGAAACAACATTCTAGTCTCTTTCCGATGCTTCTTTCATTGTATTGACAGGGACAAAAAAACAAAAAACAATATAAAGTAGACATATATTTAAAGTACGAAAATTTTGTTACTCTTTCAAATTCTAATCCCTTTATATAATCTTATCTATCGCGTTTTCCATCACCCTCTTCTATGTATACAAGCCACGGTTCACTAGAGGCATGGATCGAGGGACGGAAGGAGGATGTGGCAATTGAGGTGCTGGTTTTTCCGAAGGATAGATAGCAAACTAGGAAAAGTTAAAAGGAATAGAAATATCCAGGATTCTTGTAGTGTGCATACGATGCTTCTTATATTGAGATCCAACGGTTTCATCTTCTTCTCTTTCATCGTCTGGAAAATACATAGCTGACCAAAAAAAAAAAAAAAAAAAAGAACAGAAAAAGTAAAAGGGAATATAAAAGAAATTATTTTTCCTTGAGTCATATTATGAAGTCTAATTCTATGTTTTGGCCAAAATTCATATATGCAACAAAACAAGAGAATAATCAATTTACATGGAATCAAAGGAAATGGATATTCTTTTCTCGTAACTATAAGTCATAGTTGCATAAAACTTAGACTCGGAGGATTACGAATACTAAAAAATACATAAGTAAGAATAAAACATTTTGTATAGATGTCATAATACTTGAACTAGAAACAAAATACCAATATTTTATATAGATTTTTCTGTGGTCCCGTTCATATATTTTATGGGACCAATTTTATACTCCCTTCAATTTTTAATTTAATATCCATTTTTTTTAAATTATTTTCGAAAAAATATATTTTTTATGTTTATTTTTAATTTGTAAAAACAAACCATTAATAAATTACAAGAATTTAAAATTTTGACTATTTTACAACATTAATTGATGGGCATAAGATTAATGATAATAATATATAATTATTATTGTATGTCCACAATTGGCGAATTGAGTGAAAAAACTTCTTTTTATAGTCAATATTTCAAGAAATGTTTACTAATATAATTAATGTAGAACTAGACTTGTAATGGGCGATGCTTACGTGATTTTTTATTACTTAAAAAGAAACTTTAAAAAATAATATAATTTATATAGGAGTGGACTAGTATTATAAAAAGAGCAACATCCATCTAATATCTATATGAAACTTATTTCTTTCAAAAGCTAGGTAAGATTATATGAAACTTATTTTATCTTATATCTTAAACTCATTTAGTGGTTAAAGTAATATATTTTATACCATAACTATTTATTTTCATTAATATTAAAATATACGGATTTTAATAATCTTTTTTCTTATAAATCTATATATATTATTCGGCTTCCATATCAACTTATAAATATAAGTAGCAATATATATTTAATTTAATTTTATATTTTAATTAGGGAAAAAACTTATATTTAATCTATTTAAACTTGTATCTTTTTATTTAATTTCTAGGTCGGAACCAATGAGTCCAACACATTGTATTGTAGCTTGATATACCAGGTGTTGACCTGCTATGTTTAGCCAATCAGGTTATAGTTCAGGCTTGTGGTTCACAGGTCCAGATCGGTTTGGTCCGATTCACGAGTTAGAGCTAATCCTTCCCTAAGTTTATCCTAAGCTATAGGCTAATAAGATAGATGAAATTCCTTCCCACGTGCCTTTAAATAGGCTCGATAATTTATGGTATATGCATTATTTTGAGTTTCAAATATTTTTTCAATCATTTATTCATGCATATTATACTATTAGTGTGTATTAATATGTTAAATTAGAAAAATAATGCTATTTGAAAAAATTAATTAGGTAAAAAAGTATTAATACTATTATTACACATTAATACTTATTAGATTACGTATTTATGCGCATGTATTAATACGTACACTTATACCTATACTTAATATGAATTACATTTGCAAAACGTATATGTAATGTATATATATATAGCACATGTGTTGTTTCTATTTCTATAAAGAAAGTATGCATTAATATGTTAAATTAGATAAATAATGACATTTGAAAATTTTAACCAAGTAAAAAAAAAAATATTCCAATTTCATAGGTAGTTCATATGGCCATAATTAACACTAACGTAATAATGTACTATAATAGAAATGAATAAACAAGTATGCATATATGTAATATGAATTACATTTGCAAAATGTATATACGTATACATAATGTATATACTATATGTGGGAAGTTTGTATAAAAAAAGTATGCATGTATAACATATTAAAAAAATATTGTATATCTATACGTATACACGTATAACATATTTACTTACGTATAAAAAATATGTATTGTGTGGTAGTGATGGTGCTAATAGCAACGATGGTAGTTAGTGACAACAATGATCGCAATGGTAGTGAAGGAAGCGGTGATGATGATTGATGGTGGCGGCAACAATGGTGATGGTGGTAAGGGTAGTAATGGTGGTGACAAAAGTAGTGGTGATAGCGATGTTGGTAATGGTGGTGGTACCATAGTAGTGGTTGCCAATGATGGTGGTGGCAATGACAATAGTGGTTACTAATTGAGATGAGGTTAGTGATGTACATCACATAACACATATAGTGATGTATGTTAGTATATAAGAGCATATGCATATATGCGTTACGTATGTAGGTGTACAATTTTACATATAGCAAATATGATATATGTGTTACTTGGTATAGATATAGTCATATAATACAATATATACATGACTTATTTAATAGATATTTTATGTTTGACATGTAATCAATGAAAGAATAAAGAAAGAAAAAAAAAAGGCAACAAAAATGAAAAGGTACAAAAAGAATCTGAAAAAGGACACTATATTAGAAATTTGATTTTTTTTTCTTCACATTGATGACTAATTTGATATTTGATAAAAATTTTAAAGGAAAAATAAAAATCTTAAATATCTACAAATGGTATATATAGATAAGTTGATTATTGTCCTTATCATTGTCCTTATCTTTGATCGTCATTAAGGGGAGGTCATTGTGGAGGTGGAAAGATAAAGCCTATGGACTGGTAATATGCCTGTCGATATTGTCACATTTTCTCAACTCGCTAGCCTTATTATCTCTACAACTCTCTAAATTCTTGGAGATTGGTCCTATACTCTCCAAATATGGTGTACATTTCCTCTTCCTTAACAAATCTAGCTAAGTCTCTCTCATACATCTCATTTATCCTTTAGTACATTTGTTCCATGTTGAAGGCAATATTACATGCTCTAGGTCCTCCGAGTACCTCCTGGCATTCGTGTGCTTGTTGACCTCCCCTTCTTCCTTGATCACCTTGTCATTTGAAGAGTACATTAAGTGGAAGCTCCTCATCTTTTTACTGATGATGTGGTTATAGCTGTTGATATTATCCGACTCTATACCACTACCTAATCTCCTCATCCTTTTCAATGTTAAGCTTATGCTTCAGCACATTAAGTTTGAATGGCTTCGATTGACTGTTTGTGTAGCCATTCAAGTCAACCCCTTCGAACACGAGCATATGTGAGATGAAGCTCTCGTATCTAAGTTGACTATCCCTCCGTGCATGTGTTCACATCATGCAAAGCTTTATTTTAGTTCCAACAACAACTCATTTGGTGGAGAGAATGGAGTTGATGAGCCATATGTCATCTTCAAAAAAGAATTAGGTCTTAGTGTATGGGGTTATGGAGTTGGTAATGATGTAATGGAGGAGTTGTACCATGATGGGGAGATCATCGAACTTTAGGTGTTTGAGATGCTGAGCGACAATCTTGTCTTAATATATTGGTTACCCAAACATTCGGACGTTTGCTCTTGCTACATCCCATTTTCTAGGCTTGAAGATGTTGTTGGGAGGAAATTGCAGTAAGTCATTGATATATTTAGGCTTAATTGTAAAAATTTAACTAAATATATAAGATGAGATGTGCCTAACATCAATATCCGTGACGTTCTAAGGCTCTTCATTGTCATCAGTTTAGAAAACTAACTTTGTGATCACATTTGAATAGAAAATATGAACCAAGTCGGGGTAAGTATCTTCCTCTAAGTCTAATAGTTGGTGTAAGCTCGCCTGTCCGAGTAGCTTCTGAAAGTTTCTGAAGTTAGCTAGCTCATCCTAATTGTATGACCGCATGACCATTATATTACATTAGCAATAATCATTAATAAACTAGTTACACATCGTAACTGTACATAAGTGCGCATCGAAACTTATGCTTCAATTAAAGGAGGTAGGGATGGTAATGGAGAATGGGAACAAATACGCTTATTCTTTGATTTGGATTGACGTTTTATTTTTTTAGATTGGGCATGAGACGAGGATTCCATAGTGAACGGGTAGGATTTGGTAAAAGAGAAAGTGAAAACGAGGATTTAGAGAAGGTAGGTTAAGGATATTGAAACATGGGCACATTATGTTTTGGTGTGGAAACGTTATGTAGGGAGAATGACTTTATAGCCATTCTTAGGATAATGTGCCTACGTTGGGCAAAATATGTCCCAACGATCATTTTTTTTTTTACCATTGGAGCTACAACATTTCAACATTGCACCCGACATAAGGACTTTGTATCCCTAACAATTAAAAAGAAAAAAAAGGAATGACCGTTAAGGCTACAATGTCCCTACATTGTGCCAACGTGGGTACGTTATACCCCTAACAATAAAAAAAAAAAAAAAAAAGGTCATGCCCCATAACTAACGTACCCATGTTGTATATAGTGTGGGCACGCCGGCCCAAATGTTCAAGCCATGACATGCTCACATTGAGTTCAATGTAGATACATCAGGTCCAACTAAAAGACAATGTAAACAAACATATTTCACAACGAGGTTGATCCTATAAATACTTGCATCTTGACTTACATTGCAAATTGACAAACATGATTTCTCCCTTTTCATTTGCAATTGATGTAATGATGCTCTCTCATTTTTTTGCTCCAACATGTATACGTAGATCGATACAACTTATTTCGAGCTTCAATAGTACTAACTAATTAGCTTTTTGCATTTTTCTATGTCCAGAAATTGAAGAAATAGCAAAGTATGAATATTTTTCGTTGAAATACCAAGGCAATATGTTGCAAAATGTTTAACATGCAATACACTTTTGACTTGACTAACAAATCTAGAGTAAGCACAAGTTGGTTTTTTCAACATTTGCATTTGTACCGAATTAGAGGAGAAAAATTGATAATGGTGCAAGAATGGAACAATTTACCAATCACGAGATCATCAAATAATGATGACAATGAACCCGAGGTGGTCGACTAGGTTTTTTTTTTGTAGAAGGAAAACTCATATTCAGAAAAATAAATAAATAGAACAATAGTTCTACTTGTAGTTCAACACTCTAATTTAGGCCTTGTGTGGGCAACCAATGTAGGCACTTTCTAAGCAATGTGCTTACGTTTTTTTCTTGCCCAAGGGGAAATTTCCAACATGCTTATGTTAGGTTTCTCACCTAAAATTTTTTTCTCAAGCTGGAGGCTAACGTGGGTACATCAGGGATAAAGTGGCTATGTTGGGCTTAACTTAGGTACGTTAGCCCTTTTGTGCCCACGTTGGCCTTTAGCGGAAAGGCTATCATGGCCATGTCATTCAAATGTCCTTACATAAACTTCCTTCGTATTTTTCCTTATAAATACATTCTTGTACTAATGAATTCACCACTTGACACCCAACATTCCTTCTATTTATGTTTGTAAGTTTTTTGTGCCTTTTAACCTCTCTAGTTTTCAGACTCATGTCTATTTACATTTGTTCACATCACATTACCATAGTGGCCTACTTGCAGTTGTAGCCTTTAGATATGGAAGGAGGTGGAAATCCTTATGACAACTTGCCATCATTTAATGAATATAACAATTTGTAAATCTTCCATTGAGAGAATCTTAGTTAGGGGTATACACATTTATTAAATTTCGTCAAACAACCGATCCTAAGGTATCTACTTGTAGACTGCAAATTCAACCTTCTAGATATGGTATCAGATTCGAATATCGTAGATATTTCCCTAAGTTGACAAAACTAGATAAAATGAAAATTGATTAAAATTTTAAACTCGAAACTTCAAACGAACATCAAAGACCCTATTATATGATTTGAAAACCTTAATCTTATAAGAAAACCCTAATCCTTACATACGCGTATTTTTAAAAGTGTAAACCTAAACTTGATAGAAACAGTAAATATCAAATCATGAAAATTTTTAAAACTCTATAAAATTATCTTAATGCTTAAAAAGTTGTAAATCAATAAAATTATCAATAATTTTGTGAAATCATATAAAACTGATAACAAAACTAATTAAGAATGATTTCAAGTAATAATAAACAACAAAACTAAGCTAGTTAAAAGAACAAATTAATAAATTTACAAAACTTACTTTACTTATGTATATAAGTAGTCCCATAATAAGTATGTATATATAAATAAATCACTAAGCAATTTCCTTTTCTTTTCTTAATCTACCATATGATATATATATATTATATGTTGAATAATAAAGCATTAATCCTAAATAATTAAGCTAATTAAACCTTAAGCTCTTAAGTGTAAGTCAATTACTCTTGAATGAGTGAAAGACCTTAAAACATACTTAAATTCACTTAAATCCTAAACCTTGAGATAATAAGGGACTTATGACCCTAAATAAATAAATAAAAATATAATTTGAATAAATTTTATTCAACTGTACAAAATTATGAAAGTTATGAAATTTCCTAAAAAGTAAATCACAATTTACAAATTAATTTGATAACCAAACCTTAAAAAAATTACATATAAGACAATTCTCTTATTTTCACTTATAAGCCCTATTACACATGAATAAGTTGTAAACCTTACTTTTTAGTGGACTTATGATTCAACTAAGAGTACTTCTTGAATGTTTCTAAGAATAAACTAAGCTAAGAATTCAAGTTTGTATTTAAAAATGAATTTAATTTTCCAATTCAAAAGTCTATTATCGATAAAACTCGAATATAAGAACCGCAAACTCTAAGTCACCAAAAACCCAAAACCCAAAAATAATTAAGAACTTGTAACCCTAAGTGGCTAATTAAGAATTTAATTTGAATAATTTTATTCAACTCTAGAAATTTAAATAATTTTATAAGAATTATATCATAACTTACAAATCAATTTAAGAAACAAACTCCAAAAGAATTTCACATAAGACAATCTTCTTATCTTCATGCATAAGACTTGTGCACATAAATAAGTAAACCAACTAATCACCTTAAATAACTTATCAATTGAGAGTTGAAATCATTTATCAATTAATAACTTATCAAAAACTAGTGATAAGACATTTCCCTTATCATACCACAACTTATATTATATATGGATAAGTTATCACATTATTTTATGTATTCAACTTTTAATTAAGTGACAAGATAACACCATGCCCTATTTGCTCCCTACTTTGGCCTGTTGGAAAAGAAGGAAAAGAGAGGTCATGCCTTTTCATTTGTCTATCACTCAAATGTCTTATATATTTATTATTTACCCCTTAATGCTTATATCATCTAGTCTTATCAAAAGTTGGCATTTGTGCACACTAAAAGACAACCAATTAAAGCTTCTTGAACACACTTCTCTTCCCATTCAAAAATCTACCACTCTCTCTCTCTTTCACTCTTATTTTCACTTCCTTTTGTCTCACTTTAAACACAAATCAAAAGAAGAAACCTAACCCCATAAAATTCCACATTGCTGCCACCTTTTTGCTTCATAACTCATGGCACAAAAACTTGATTTTGTTGCCTTCTTTTATCAACTTCAAAAGCCACTTTTAGGAACTTTAAAATACGTTCAAAACCCTACTTCAAAGATTAAGACTCTAGTTACCAAAGGAGCTTGCAAGAAGGAGGAAAAACAAGGAACATAATGGAATACCCAGTTGCATAACCACCATTTCTACAGTTTTAGGACGAGTAAGTTGTTTTCTTATTATAGTGACCTAATATGCTATGTTAGGATATCATGTTTTCATGAAGATATTAGCATGATTATTAGATGATAAAATAGTTAGACCACCTTAAGAAGTAAGCTTGTGAACCCCTTTACATGAAAGTTGAAATATGAGCATGCTAAGTTGGTGTTATGTAAAGATATATGTTTAACACTTAGAATGAAAGATTTTACATTGAGAAAATCATGAAATGTGTACATGAACGAGGAAACATCATCTGGACGTAGAGTATATATGAGTCATTTAGATGTTATTTCTATTTCTATTAAGTTAAAGATACTCAAACATAGCCTTAGGTAAAGGAAAATTCATTACATGAAGCTTTTATGAAGAAACCAACTTTATGAAATATGAACTATGGTATGAAAGTTATGATAAGTATGAGATCTATTATTTTCATCTAAAGTATAAGCTAAATAATCACCACATGAAAGAGAAGTTAAATCAAAGTTGGAATATAAATAGTGTAGGTTCATGATCCAATCCCTAAACTTAAGGAAATAATAAAACAAGTTAAGAAACCAAGTGAGTATCCTTTGGATTCATCGTGACTAGATTTGGAAAATAAGTAAAAGTCACTTAAAAATATGATAAAACCAAGTAAAAAAAGCGAAAAGATTAACCAAAGCAAGTATACAAAGCGTAAAACTCAAAACCGAGCTTAAAACTCTCAAAACGTGCCTAGAACTCTAAGTTGGGCTTTCATTAAAATTCTGACCAGCACTTTAAAATATTAAGAAAGGTTGTTTTGAAGCCCACAAGAAGTCCACCTAAGACTCCATAAGCCCAACAAAGTCACTAACTTTAATTTGAACAAAAAATAAGCCCATTTAACAACTTAAGCCTACATAAAAACCCAAGGAGTTATTGTTAGCACCAAGAGTGTAAACTAAAGTTGGAAATCTGACCTTAAGGAGTATTTTAAGTTTAAAATAAAGTTCTAAGCCCAAGCCGAAAGATTTTCTTAAGATACCAAAAAGTCCATTAACCAAACAAAGCCCAAGAGCACTCCAAATCATGAGGATCGCTACTGTTCTGACATATGGGTAGTTTTGCATACCTCATCATGAAAATATAACCTCACCACGTTAAAGTACACTAAAAAGCGATGAAGATCAACTATAAGATCATAAAAATTAGATTTAAAACGAGAAAGTTATACTCAATTAAACTTTAAGTAGAAACCGGGAAAAAAATGAAACCTGGTCAAAAGTATAGCTTAAAGGGTTTTAGCTTAGTTTTCTAAGTTTTATTTCAAATCCTTATAGTATCGTATTTGTGATGTCCAGGGGACCTGACTTTCAAAGACGATCTACCTTCGGACTACTTCGATTGACCCATATGGTTGAGTGAGTAAATTGTTAATGACTCTTTACTTAATTTTTCTTGTAGAATAGAAGCACCAAAACTTATATATATATAAATTAGATGCTTGTAGGATATGGGAAGTACATATGTATGAATTTGTGATTGTATGCTATGGCTTGTTAATCATGTAACAATAGAAATTATTTGTGATAATTCATACGTGTGATTGTATGGAATAAAATTGTCTGATCACCATGAAAAATCGGATTAATCACTTATATGATTAAGAAATTCAATGAATCATACATTCTCCATAATTGTATTAGGATAACATCAATTGCCGCTTCACGTAGAAGATGGAAAGGGACTTACGAGAGGAAGGGCTCCTATAGGATTGGGCATTAGTTATGTCATCATTTTATTAAGTCTCTGTCCTAAGCTAATGAGTATATTAGGCACTAGGAGACGCTAATCGTTGGTGAAGGGTTGTGTCTTGTGGCTTCTACTTAGGGCATGTGTTTATGGATTGCGAGGGCCACCACACCGCTAGACTTAAGATTTTGAAAATATAATTTGTTGTTTAGGAAAGAAAGTATATATATATATATATATATATATAGTTTTGTTTTGACAAAAGCACAATAGTGCAAATGAAATAAAACCCAAGGTCTAGAACCCGGATTTTGGTTTACGTCGGTTAATTATCACTAAACCCCGACTACAAAAGGCGTAATTCTAAGTTATATGCAGTTCTTAGACTACTGTATGCATTGTTTGGCATACTGATTGTTCATGCATTCATATAATTGTGCATTTAATAAATTTCTACTATACGGTATTGATAAGGGTATTTATCTCACTAAGCGTAAGCTTACACCACAACAGTTCTTTTCCTTGTAGGTTGATCGATAGTTGGAACAAGGATAGGAATCGAGTGTAAAGTGCTACCATTGAATCAATATAATGAAAAGTTTGTAATGTTCCGGGAAACAACTAATATATCAATTAAGTTTAGTATCTTTAGTAAATTTAGAATTTTTTGGAATTGTCTATCTTATTTCATTATTTTGGTAGGGGATACCGATTCTCTACAGTTTTGGGGAACTGTGGAAAAAATGGATACCCATAATTATTTATATTATATAATGAGTCAATGAACTAAAATTAAAGACCTTAGCAATTAAATAATTAGAGTCTTACAATCTCTGACTTGTAAGGTGATTTTCTTATCATGAGTGCACACGTTATATGGAAATTCTAAGCAATACTACTAGGCTCTCCTTAGGGTCCTTACACCACCTACTGGCACTCCCACTGTTCCCTATGCTGAATTGGTTAGAGATGTCCCTTCACTAGTAATGCAATGGCTACCTTTTATGGTTAGCGAGAATGCAGATGACTTGAAGGATCTTAATATGATAAATGTTTTATCATCTAAAAATATCTAATAGTAATGAATATACATCTTTACATGGTATAGATATCGTTTATAAATTGAGAAACTGTACATATTAGAATTACATTTATCTCATTGTAGTTAAGAGGACTTCACATAAGACCCTTCATAGACCTAAGTGTAGGGGATATCATTAAGTAATACCGGTTCTACCATGACCAAGGATTCCTCTAGAAGAAGGAGGAGGCAAACAAGTGATGGTTGGAATTATTTCATTGTTATACTTGGAGAGGATGCTGCAAAGTATATGATATGCAACACACCTTTATCTAGAAAGTCCAAGTCGAGAACAAGTTATCTTATACAACATTTGAAAATACATCAAAAGAGGAATGAACCATTAGTAAGAGTCCCAAATGCCCGCTTAGCAAGGACTTCGTCAACTATGGATAAAGGCGACACACTGTTTGTATTCAACCAAGAGGAGGCACAAAAAAATCTCATTTAGATGATGGCAATTGTTGGTATCTCATTTAATGCTACAGGCCATGAAGATTTTAGAGAATGGTTATTAGGCTCATTGCAACCATAATATAAGCATGTAAGGGGGTAAACCATGCAAAATGAAATGATTGAACTTTTCTTGCATAAACACAAAGAGTTAAAGGCACAGTTACATAATCTCGAATCTATGTAACCAGAATTTGAATCTTTCTCTTAAAATCATCTTGTTTGTACATTAAAGTATTCTTTTCATTCTTAGTACCATTGTTTTTCGTATAACATCTCTTTTACATCGAACATATGGAAGTCACCACTCATCGACATTGACGATAATTACATGTATGTCACCATACACTGGATTGATACAAATTGGTGGTGTAGAAATGAATCATCGCATTCATGTTATTGTAGGAAGCTCACATGGTTCTAGCAATCACATCTAATATCTTAGACACCATGCAAAACCTATGAAATTTGTAGGCTATTGAACATTACCTTCAATAATGCATCCATAAAAACGGTAGCGATAAGACTGTTGAAATAGTAGCTAAACCCGATTTGCAAAGGGTAAGTGTTCCATATCTATTGTGTGTAGCACATTTTATATCTTGCAGTACAAGATGACATGAATGCTTATGGGATAGCATATCACTTTATCAAGATCCAGATTACAATAAATTGTATCCGTCATAACAAACAAAAACACCTAGAGTATACCATTGTCTCCTGAATGAAAACCATGACTTATTCATCTTACCACATTACTGCATCATACGATGGGACTCTACACATGAGATATTAGAGAAATCCTTGAATGTTAGTATTACTTAAAATTATTATTGCAATCATGGGATCCAATGCTTATTTAAAGACTTAATTTATTCTTATGTTACAATACCACTTCATACTAAACACTTTATTAATTGTTAATGTAGGTTTGGATAGCCTTAACCACATTCTAGAACTCCCACATCCATTGGAAAGTAAGTTAAGAGCCCAAGCTTGGCCGAATTCGTATGGCATATTGGAAGAAAACGACCAGCTTATGCAAGTTGATAAATGCCTTCGTCTAACTAACAATGAATCTATCCGACTGTTATTATCCTACTAGTAATGTCGTACTCCCAAATCTTATTGATATGGTTTATATATTGGCAAACTTTATAAATGAGCCATTACTCTTTCCTATCGTCATGGCAATAAAGGCCAAATTGCTTACGTAGTTTTGCCCCTTTCCTTTTCTGTTTTATGTTATGACAATGCTGGATCTATGCTACAAGTTCCATGGTACTTACAATCTACTAGAAGAATTTTATAGGAATGTTGGTATGGAAGATGCTATAACCAAAGATGCAAAGCTTAACACAAAAGTTGAGAACGTGCTCAAATCCCTGTTCCTTTATTGTAGGGCATAGCCATTGTCTTAACCATCTTGATCCAATAGTTAAACTAGTAGTTTTCATGCTTTGGCTACAAAGAAGAGCAAACAAATCGCCCATATAAGATGAAGTTTGGGGATTAACAACGACATTACCAACGAAACTTTCAATGAACTACTGGTGTATAAGGTTTAACACCCGCAAGAAGATGAGGCGGATGTGGATGTCCTTGAGTGGAAGGTAGCAAAATCACTTGATGCCTCCCTTATCACTTGTTGTAAGAGATGTTTGGAGGGCTCTAGCTTTAACGGTGTCTTTTGAATTGGCTTTTAGCTTAAGTGGGTGAGTCCTTAACCCTTAATGCCTTCAGCTCAAAGCTGAAACCATTAAAGCCATTGTGTGCCTAAGGATTGGAGAAATGCTCAAAAGAGGAGACAAAGGGGTGTGGAATCATTTTTTAGTCGCAAGGAAGACAATGAAGTGATACGATCATTTGAGGTGATGGAAAAGGGAGAGGAGATGAGATGGATTGGTGACGATGACAATGAGGAGTATTGATTGGAACATATTTTGTTCCATTCCATGATAGTTATTAGTTTTGCTGACTTATTATATATATATATATATAGTATTAGAGGATTCAATTTTCAAGTATGCTAGCTTACTTGCTTGGTATTAAATTAATGTCTTAAATATAATTTAAGCACTTGCGTCAAGGTACATTGAAAGATTAATTAAATTGTTTCCTGCAAATAAAGGCATTAGTTTTCAAATTTCATATGGAGATATGTTGGACCTTAAGGTGAATAATTAGGGTCTTCATCAAAACATATTGATGGGCGTAGAGCCTTAGCATTTTGATTCTTTAGTTGATTAGCACGGTTGTCCATCCTTGAATTTGATCTAGATCCTCTAACAATTCAATTTAAATTGATGCTCGTATATTTGTGATATTAGATCTCTCTACTTTGAGGAATTGTTTTGTACTTCTAATTAACTTGTAGTCTTGTATAAGTATGACTGTACATACTTTAAGTCAATAGGTTTATGTAATTTAAGTTGATTTGTTCCAACAATCCAATTAGTTATAGTATTTAATTAGTTTGATTCAGGTAAGTAGTGTCGCTTAAAGGACTTGATTAATTCAAAATTTAATGTAAGATAAATCTACCTAAACAAATTAAGTGTATTAAACCATTCATTTAAATCTTGCTTAAGCTCCACTTGCTTATTCAAATTAAAACAAATAGATTGGTTAAATGAAAAGATATAAAGAAATTACAATAATTATTATGTTTTTTGTTTATTTAATATGATAATTAAAAATTAAAATTACTTACACTTATTGTTATAATTCCAATAAAAAGAGCAACTAATTAAACAAATAAATTAATATATCAAATATACCACTAAATTGAATCTACTTAAAATGCCATTTTTATTTAAATTTCTAAAAGAAAAGACCTAACATATTACCCACGTGCTTTCATGCTCGTATTTGGATAGTTCACTAACCTTATCATGCTTGGTATGCTTATGCTCGCATGCCTAGGTTGAGGCCTAGGCTTATTTGTGTTTGTACCTTCTAGTTTTCTTGTATGCTCATGCTTAGATGGCTTATGAAGTAAGCCCAATCATACTTGTGCTCGCGTGCTTGACCCACTTGCTTAAGGGTTTATGATTGTCCAAGTTAACGACTAACACCATTTTACATTTTCCATAGGAGACTTGAGAAGCAAAATTTGGAGAAAACTCTTGTATAGTAATGGAAGACAGCCTGACAAGCGGGTCCAAGGTGACAATCAAACACAAGTTTTTCCAATGGCCAAAGTGAAAAGAGTCAAAAGCCACGTCATTCCTTTCTTCAGACTGATGTCTATTGAGCATTACAATTCAACAACTCTTTAATGGTGGATATGGATCAGCCAAGTCACATGGTCGACCCCTTCTTAATCAGAATGTATATTAAAACGTGCAATTGACTTGTGTATTATACTCTCACGAAATCCGCAACCTTGTCCATTGTATATGCTATCTCCAGACGGGTTTATGTGGCAGAATTCACAAGAAAAGTGTTTTAAGTTATCTTATCAGGTTATTAGACATATCCCGATAAAAAATGATCTCGAACTAACAACGTTAAAATATAGACTTTTTTATCTTTTACATATTGGTTGCACACTTCACAGAAAGTAAATGTATGGATAGGCCTAAAGATTTCTTTCTTTCTTTCTTTTTTCCCCCTTCTTTTTGCTATTAATGAATACTTGTGAGGCAATTGCTAGAATTTTTCTTTGAAAGGATAAAGTCACTAAAAGTATCTAAATTTTCATATTTTTTTATTTTAGTACTTAAACTTTAAATTTATTCATTTTAGTACTTCAATTTTTTAAATGAGACAAATTAGTTTCTCTATTATAATTGACATTATAAAGAATACTTATTTATTTTATTTTAAAAATTTCAAGTACCAAAATGAATAGAAAATAAAATTTAAGTACTAAAATGAAAATAAAATTAAAATTAATATACTTATATTATTATTCTACCGTTTTATAATAATAACCATTATAATAGAGATATCAATTTGTCTCATTTAAAAAATTAGAGTACTAAAATAAATAAGTTTAAAGTTTAGGTATTAAAATAAAAGAATATGAAAGTTGAGGTATTTGTACTAGCTTTATCTCATTCTTTTTGCTAAGTGATTATACAAGATATTGAAAAAAAAAAAAAATGAGACCATGAATAAACAAAACTATTGATCCAATGCAAATGAATCCTCTAAACTTTGAAACCATACTTTCACATCTTCATAATTCTTAGAAATGTATGCATACTTCTAGATAATTTCAAAGGCCTAAAAAAAGACTGCTATTTCAAATTTGGGATGTATACATATCCTAAAAATTGGATGTATCTACACTTGATTAATAATTCTAGTATCGTAGTTACAATTTTTCGCAAAGGGATTACTGACTTCTCTTTGCAAATGAAAGAAAAATGATGGTATCCACATGACCCGCAATATCAAGAAAATTATTATAAGTAGATATAAGAACTCCACATATTAAATTTATATTTTTGTATATATTTTATTAAACTATTCAACGCATGTTTACAATTTCCAACATTGTAAAAATAAAACTGTAAAAGAACATGCAAGGACCTTCTAGTCCTACCACCTCTTAGCGTTCCTTGTCGTCCCGAATTAGGAGAATATATACATGGCAAGTTTCCTTAAACTGTGGTCCAGCCAATGGATTGTGACCACTTGGGCCACTAGCTGGTTAGTAAGGTATTAGTTTCATTATTTTCAAATGTCGATAGATGTTGTTTCTATGGTGTCAACGTAATTTTGTAACCACTTCTAGGTTTTACCATGAAACTTTCATGACTTCATAAACTTGATCAGCAAGACACCGTCGGCTGACTAGTATAAGTGTAAAAATTATAGAATTTCTTGATAAACATCATCGTTTATGCTTGCATATTCAATGACATACATACTGTTTTGAACATTCAACTAACTATGAGAAGAATTTTAAAGAATAAAACAACCTTAAGCTTACATCGTAAATTCGCTATGAAAGGGTATTTAGGAGAATAAAGGGATAAAGGGCTAAATTATGATCATTATATTATGGCAACTTATTATTTTATATTTTCTTAGTATTTAAGCTCTTTTCCATTATATATTAGGGTTTAGTTTTTTGTAACACTCTAAATATATTATACTATAATGGATTGATTTAGTCTTCATATCTTTTTTATCATGTTCTTTCCGGTTGTCCATGTAATCATGTGCCTCTTTCTTTCTCTCTTTATTTTGCTATATGTAAAGTATTGTGTATTATGAATTCTATAATCAAAACTTGTATCATGTCCTAACACATTATATCAAAGTAAGGTTGATAGATTGAGAATCTTAAGATTTCTTAATCTACAAATAAGAAATGGACACCAAAAATGATATATAGAGACTTGATGGTTGCATAAATTTTGAGTATTGGTTATATGACAGATCTTAGTCGAGCTTAAAGATGGTTATGGACTGATAGTTGGAATCCATGAAGGATGATGATTAGGTAAAACTTGATGAGAAAGCCCTAACGAAGATCTAGCTAAGTTTGAAAAATGGTGTAGCATGAAATAGTAGTTGAGAAGATGATTACATGATTAAATAAAATTGGAACTTCTACACATGACTATGCTCCTTTCCAACTCACTAATGTTAAAATAAAGATTATCTTTCCTTCAGATTGACATAAGACATTGGTTTTAGATTTCATGTCTATAATTAATGATTTGAAAAATATTGATATCAAGATTAGATAGAAGACAAACAATGATGATGCTATGCTCTCTACTATCTTTATGTGAAATTTGATAATCCATGATATATGGCAATGATAGCTTAACAATTTATCAAGTAAGAACAAGTTATATTGCGAGAAGGGAACAACCCATGATGTTGTAGATGCATTAACTAATAGTCGGAATGGTTTAGTGGTAGTGTTAGTTTTAGGAACATTTAACGTCTAGGGTATTATATGTTACTACTACAAATAGAAAGTTGCCAAGCTTGAATTTTAAATTTTCACTATTTTCCTTAATCTGACCTATATTAAACTCTATACTCGTTTAATGCAAACCCTTGATTAGGGATTAAGAAAAACTAGGTTTTGTTTTAGTTTTAAAAAGATTTTGTAGTTGCTGATCGACCAGAGTCAAGAAAAGGATTAAGTCATAACTAATTGATAGATTAATTATAACTTAGTCATTGGTCTATAGAAAAACTAATTTTCAAAATAGTTTTTGAAAATAAGAATTTTTGGATTTGGGTACTGACCTATTAAACCCTAATGAGTACCACTTTACCTTTTCGAATTTAACTTTATTTTTCATTATTACTCATCTAATTTAAGAAAAGTAATTTATATGTACAAGTAAAATAAAGAATAAGATTACTTACAAAGGAAAGAAACTGAAAATTTGCTCAAAAGGGAAAAATAATTTTTTTCATATTTTAAATCGTCCTATAGTTACCTACGAGTGTCTACGTACCCTTTATTTATTATCACACTTCTATAGTTCATCCTCAAAATCTTAGATGTGCTGGTTTATTTTATTTTGAAAATCAGTTGGGTTTATGTTTTTTACTCATTTATTTTAATTTAAGAAAATTCTTGACTTGAAGTCATTAATTTTTTTTTTGAAATTTCTAAAAGTACTAATTTTAGGAAAGAAGTTTATTATTATTTTTTTTATTAAAAAATACTTTTCGAAGTGAGGAAAAAAAATTTTAAAGGATAAGATTTAGTAAAAAAGAAAGAAAAGTCTTTGTTTTTTTTAGAGATTTCTTAAGAAGGAAATTGAGGGAAGAAATGAAATGAAATAAAAAGAAAAGTATAAAAGATGGAAAAGAAAAACGTCTTTGAAAATTTTCTTTTTCTTTTTAATTTTATATGAAACATACAGTTGCACTTTTTTTCATTTTATTTTATTTTTTTTTAACATAGGTAATGAAAAGAAGCAAAGAAAAAAGAAAAAAAAAATAAAAATAAAAAAATGACCTAGAGTTGGATGGGAGTCTTAGAACAAGTGAGGTTAGATTCGATCGAGTTGAGAGCCTAAAATTTAGGTCATGCCTTAGGTGAAGACCGCAATAGCCAATTTGATGCAATTTGGAGAGTTCCAAATGGCAAAACAAATGGGGAATCACACTTTCATATGATCCTTATTGATAAAAATGGGTTTAGCACAAGTGCCTTAGGGTGTAACGGAGAAATTGGTGGTTTTCGAAGATGGGTGGTGGTATTGGTGCTTAGTTACAACAATGATGGGCTTTGTGGTGGAAGGGGTTTTGGAACATGGCAATTGTTGTGGTGTGGGTAACTTTAGGGCTCGTTGCATTGGTTACGACTAGAGTAGTAGCAAGTGATGGGAATCAACCTCTAACTATATCTAAGCCAAGGCAAACCTTCCCGAAGCCGAGGCCTATCAATGTTTGCCAAGGTCGAATTGAAGCTAAAAGGACGAGAGGGAGAAAGATAAACACTCAGTAACAAATCTGTCGTCACCCGAGGTGCCGAGATACCACAAGATCGAGTACTTAAGACCAATGAACCCACTCGGCATAGTACTAAGAGACTCGTGCCGACTGATTCTAAAACTCAGCAATTATGGGTTGACCTTTCTGATATCTTGGTCAAATACTACAAGACTTTGAGGACTCCTTCTTAAACCTATACATCTAATTGCTGACCTCGTCCAGTTCGGATACTACTCTTTCTATGACATGCCAAGTATGCCAACTTCCCTTGTAAAATGTATAGTTTTGTATTCTTATACATGTTTCCCTTTATTTTATTTGTAAGCCCAATTCTTTCGGGTTTAAGGCCTTATATGTTATTTACAGTTTTGCCATGAGGGTTAAAGAGTTGTTATAAATAGCAACATTTGTAAACATCAGAGATACGAAGACATACGACAATATATACGAAATTAGAAAAAAAAAGTATATTCTTGCAATTAGAATCTTTTCCCTTTTTGAGCAAAGCTACTCTTGAGCTAGTATTTGTCGGATTATCGAGTGTGGATTAAGCTCTTTAATCTCTCTCGTATTCTTATCGATCTTGACCTTAAGATTGTGGTGAACCTTTTCATTTGAACTAATTAGTGAGTTGCATCTAATTTTCATTTGAATCTTGAGCAACATTTAGTGTTCATGAGTTGTATCAAACCTTATTTTGAGCTCAAACCCCAGATTGTGTTTGTGTCTTAGTGCGTGATACCCATTTACATTCATCGTTAAAACCAACTATCTTACTTTCTGTCCATTAAACCCTTTCGACCCATTTTGGGTTTTTCAAGATTCACTGCTTTGATCCTTATCAGCAAGGGTTTCACAAGACACCAAGTGATGATGCTCATGTTGATGGTTATAGTGATAGTTGTGAGGGGTAGTGATCGAAGGTTTGGTTGTCGACTTTCTAATAGAGGTGTTTGCTTGTATAAAAAATGACTATAGAGCTAATATTTCTATAGAGAGAGACAATGTGAGTTTAGAGAGAGAAAAGGATAAGGACGAAGGAAAGAGGGAATTAGAAGATGGCTAATGAAGATTAATGGATTGGGGAGAGTGAGGATGCTCCAATTTATAGTATAATGAACTCGGATTAGCTTTGGAAGGTTATTAATGGAAGATTGGATGTTGCTCGGTCAATTAGTATGATCTTTGAACTTGTGGAAATAAGCTTGATTTCAGGTGATATTAAATGTTAAAAGTTGATATTTCTTTTTTATATCAACAAGATATAGCTCTAGTTTTACCCATTATAGCTAAGATTTAAATATCACGATGGAGCTAAAATTGTATCTTCAAGCTTACTTCCAATTTTTTGTAATCAATTTAGATAAACCACAGGTTGTATTTAAACTTGCTTTTAGTCTAGATCCAAGGTTTGCCATATTATTTTCGAGATTTGACCATTAATTTAGTGAAACTCAAAGAAAACAAGCCAAAAATTGGATTACAGAGAGCTATTGAGAATGTAAGAAGGAAAAGAAGTCAAGCTGCTAGAGGAGAAGCTTTAGGCATTTGTATGTGGCACATGACATGAGCTTAGAGTGTACGTGGATTGCACATGCTTGAAGGGGGATTGAGGGAAACAAGGTGCCATAAGTGTCTGTTTAGGTTACACTTGGTTTTTTCCTCATGTATGGGCTAAGCTTTGAACCTAGCTTAATTCAAAATAGCTTTAGCCTTTTTTTTTTTAATTATTATGTTTTATTTATTTATTTATATCACTAAATCGAGCTTAATCCAAAATTTAACCCAAATTAACCAATTTAAGCCACGTACATACATGTTAGAGTAAATCAATTTTCAAATTATATCTAATTTAATGATTTTAGGACCAGTTAACACTCAATTCTTACCTAAATCAAGGCCCAATAGGTGAAGCCATCACAAGGAGCATTGAGTGGCATCTAAGCGAACAATGAGCTCATATGTTACGCCTCGACACTCTCGCGAGACCACAAGGTCACACCAACAAATTGTATAAACTAATAGCGAGCATGTGTTTGCTTCATAAGCTTTTTAGCAAGCTAAATAACAACTGCTCGAGCTAGTCGACCCCTAAGCTAGCATTTGTTCACTGCTCGACGTAGGTTTGGGGCTCAACTCATACCTATTGAGCATCAACTAACTCCCTCTTCAGCCCGATTTTTGTCTTTACTGCTTACATTCTACTGCGGCACATTAATGAGTGTCTGACTTTCATATTACGGTCAATACACCTAGTACCTCTACCCTTGCCAAATTACTAAGCTACAAATTTGGTGGCTTGGTCGACCATGACATACCACCTGTAATGGAGCCCTATTGTCCACAGTGAATCGCAATATTTGCTGGTAACCAGTACGAACAAACTCCCAATTATCATGTGTCTAGGTAACCTACATAAAAGGCGTTAAGCGCCAACAGGTAAGATAGTTCCTCTCTCTCTTTCTCTCTCTCACTCCAAAAGACTTCTTCCTCTCAAATAGGAATCAGCTTCTCAAACCAATCACATACAACTAAGCTAGAGGACTTTAAAGACTCACACAAAGGATTCTACTCAAAGCCCCATCTACGACGAGGATTCTTGTTCCGACCTTTATTTTTCACTCTACTACTGACTTAAGCACAACTCACATGAATGCCAACTTAATTTCCGAGCAATTGAACAAATGTGCTAAACTGCTAAGCACATAGGTTAACCAGCATCCAACTCTAGTCCAAGACAAATATTCTTTAGTGACTAATTGATTGAGCTTTGACCTAACTCAAATTAGGTAGCTCTTACTACAAACTACCTTTTCTTCATTTTGTTTAAACTGTACTGTATTTTAGAACGCTAACTACAATGTGACACATGTCTTTTGACACAACATTCCAAAAGGATTCTTTACTTTTTCGTATAGAATATTCTTTTTCTCTTTTACCCTTCTTGTATAATTTATGTATTCCAATTTTAGTTTACTTTTTTTGTCTTTTCTATGTATGCTTGCAACTCAAGTAGGACTAGTATATAAACCCCTATTCATTTTGTGTGCAGTCATTAACCTCATTATTAGAATATAATACAAATTCTCTTTTGTGAGCAAATTTAGCATTCTCATTATCCATTTAACTCTTATTCATTTCCTTTAATAAGAAGCAGTGGCGAGTAACCTGATAGTTCAAATCGATTAGTCATATCTGGTGGATTGTAGGCCGAGTAAGATTAATTAGTATGTCATATCCAATTGATAGTTGCTTGGACTTTTCTAATCTTCTTTTATTTTCTTTTAGTTCTCTTTGTTGTGGTGCTTTTCCATGTGTCTAACCCTAGAGATGCATCATTTAAAGAGCAGAAGTTGAACCTTGTTCACATATACACACATACTCCAAGCGAGCACAGCCTTCTAGGTTTTTAATACTCGTCTCCCCCTTGCTTGGTCCTCCATACTAACTTAAGTGTCGAAAGGCCTTGTATTCTCGCCCATAGGGGGCTTTTTATAAGTATTAAGAAGTAGGAGGCGAAGCCCAAGCACATCTAACTTCACACATCCTCGTTGGTCTTTGTAAGATCAATAAGACCCTTAGTTCAAAAAATTAATTTAAGTCTAAACAAGGCCCAAATATTTTTTAGAAAAATGACCCAAAATAGTTAAATCACCTTTGTGTGCTTTTGCTTTGTCTAACCTTAAAAATATATGAAATGACCCATTTTATGACTCTAAAGACAACTTAATACTTTTACTTCCCTAAAATTTCTCTTTTTTTTTTTTTTGCATTTATTTATTTTTTTAAATTGGTAACCCTTTTCCTTTTATTTTAAAAAGAAACTCTAAAATTACAAGAGGGCGGAAATGGATTATCTACAAAAACCTATTTAGATGTAGTGATTGCTAAGTTAGAGGATTGTGAGTTGTTACTGGTATTTGATGGCTATAGGAAATCCATAGAATAAGTTTTAAACGTTAGTCTTGCTTTTTACATATCTTGTAAGAGAGAATGGTTGAAAGACCACAAGCTTTGTAAAGTAGTTCTATATAGATTTATTATGGATAAAATTTAAGGATATTAGTGAATCAAGTTTGGGTCCAACTTAATAATAAGTGTATGCACATGGTATCTTACGTAAGATATGAGGTCAAGTTATCCTATGATGCTTTATATCTTTTCTTAATGGATCATATTGGTAATTGTAGTATTACAAGATTCAGTTGCATTAGCATAAAGGAGTCTAATGGAGGTTTAAAGGTGATGAGAGTAGAGTTAGCTCCATAATCTTGTTCCTGTTGCAAGGGATAGAAATTTCTAATTGTTTTACTGAGGATGTTGATCTTAAGTAGTAGGATCCTAGTATTAATACTATTGTCTATGATAAGAAACCTCATATTAGTTATATGACATAACATCTTTTTTATTCACTTAAGGTTATAGTTGGGAAGAATGAATAGATGTGTAGGTATCAATAGTTATAGTTGGACATGGTTGTAAATGTAGACGGACAATGTAATCTAAACACAAGGTGATGTGTATGGTGGTGTATAGTGTACTGAATAGTTTTAGGGTAAGTAGTTACCAAAGTAAAATTAAAGGAGCTAAAATACAGGTACTTAGTTGATGAATGTTAAATTTATTACATTTTTATTCAACTTTATACTATACTTATGTATATATTTTATTTTATTGTCATAGTAAAATGCTAGAATCTAAAGAAAAGCATAAACTATCTTAAATACAAGAACTTAAGGAAGAATAATAATTATTATAGAAATTATTAAAATACTTTATTTGAATCATGTCTTATAAGATTCAGATGAAGTAGTATATCTAGAGAAAATTACATTTGAAGAACTTTGTTTGAAGAATCTTACAGGGTTTGAACAAAATCTTATGTTGAGAAAAGATGACTATTTTTCTTCATTTGAGCAAAGCCAAAGAGAGGTTTAGATGAAGCTAAGATAGAAGAGAGGAAATAGTCCTAATAAGCCTTCATTCAGATCAAATCTATCATGAGATCCAAATGAAGCCTAAAGAATGTACATATGTTACCATCCTTCTTAGGACTCGTTTGAAGCATTACTTACAAGATCCTAAGGAAAGTCTTCATCTACATGGTTACTTCAAACACATCCCTTTATTATATTTGCACATTCTATTATAGACTTTTTTTTTCTTTTTCATTCTTTACTTAAGTTTTACATATTTTCTTCCACAGTCAATATATTTTAGCTTTATTTTTTTTAAAACTTTTAGATGAATCAATGCTATTCAAAAGTAATAGAGAAATTTATACATTAATTGAAGGCCTTAGTGATTTGGCATCTTATCAAGACTATAAACTTCTATTACCTTATCAAATATTTGTTATAGATTCCTTGTTCTTACTTCTTGTGGATTTTGTTTTTATTATAATCATAAATTATATATTTGATAGGATATTAAAGTTGATGTAATTATGTTATTTTGATACTAAGTAAATTCGAAAATTCATATTCTTGATTTCTTATTCATTAAGCATGTCTTTTAGAAACATGAAATTCATGTGTAAATTTAGTTATGCTTGAAAAAACTTCATCTAATTAGTCGTGAAGTAGTTTAATTTCGATTATGTGTTACACATAGAAATGTAAATTGGAATTCGATTAGGGTTTGAGAACATATATCAATAGTTAACTAAATAATCCTATATAGGAATAAAAGAACTTAATTGATTAGTTAGGGTAACTTGTGCTTTGAGATGGGATAATTATTAAACTTAAACCTTGACAATAAAGAGAAGTTAAGTTCAAAATCTAAATGGGTCAACATTAAGTTTGCAAATGCATTGTGTTCTTATAGGATATTTGTTTTGTTCTAACATTTCATTTTCTTGTTCATTGATTTTTTCCATTAGAAATTGTCGTTCATTCATTCTTATTTTAATAAGTTCTTTAGAAGTAAGTTTTAAGAAACTCTAAGTTTCTTATTCCCTTAATATAACTAGTAGTATGATGTAGTGCAATTATCTTTGTTAACTCCATGAAAGTAAATATTGAATATACTTAAAGGCCTTGGTACCAAGTTTAAATAGCTTTGGTGAGGCTATCTACAAAGGCCTTGCATATAATAGCATCGGAGACAACAAGTAACTTTATTTGAGCATAATAGTAAGATATATGTGCTAAGGGGACAAAGATCCCATTATAGTAATCTAACTGTAGAATTTGAGTCTAAGTAAGGTTGGACTCATCTCGAATCACTTAGACAAAGGGAGATCTCCTTATGGTATACATGTGCCAAGAGTTGCTCTCTTTGGATCCTTTGATGTTAGTTTGTTGCTTAATTATGTCATCAATTTGGTTAAGGTTTGGCATCATCAAGTGGTCGTCATAGTGATTGGTCTTAAGATTGCTCAACAAGGGCTTTGTTTTTTTTTTCTTTTACTATTTTATGATGTAATGTTCATGGGCCAAGATGAGACATCATCATCTTAATTGTTGCATTGAGGCAACATAGGATTATTTTTTATGTGTTGTTAAAGGGTGTCCACTTCTGCCTTAAGGTATTGATTGTCCTAAATGACCATTGTCATCTGTCTCTCTAAGTGAAATGGTTATCATCTTGATGTTGTCCCTCTTATGATGGCTATTATTCTTTGTATTTGTTAGGTGGTAAGAGGTTAGTTAGAGGGAGAGGTGGTTGGTTATTTGTAAGTGTTTTTGGCCATGGGTTTAGTTTTAAACAGTACATGATGGGTATTAAATGTTATTGATGACTTCTCAACCAAGAAAAAACATAGGCTTAAGAGTATATCAATACTTGTGGATTGGACCTATATATGGAGCAAATATGAACTATTAGGGCCTTTAGTGGTATTCTAAGGTATGCATTTTAGAGACACCTTTGACATTCAAGTCAGTGATCAAGTCAAGAATTATAACAACAAAGATGTAGAAAAGTCTAGGGTTTTGGTTCCCTTACCTTGAGAGCTTTCATTGGTACTTATAATAGTAGGAATTAGGAGGGATGGATAAGACAAGTAAGATGACCCTAAAATCTCTTTATATCTTAAGATCAATTATTAGAGAATTGGGATATTGTTAAGCCTGGTTTTTCACTCTTATTTTTTTTTTATAAATTAATTTTTTTCTAAACCAATCAGTATTAAACTCTACTCGTTTAATATTAACCCTCGATTAGGGTTAAAAGAAAATCGATTTTTATTTTGAAAACGTATTAGAGTTGCCACTGAACTGGAGTCGAAAAAAAAAAAAGTTTAGTTATAATCAATTGAATAGATTAGTTATAACTTAGCTACTAGTTTGATAATTAAACTAATTTTATAAAGAAAACGGTTTTAGAAACTGAAGATCTGGAACTAGGGGTTAAGTTTTTTAAACCCTTATGAGTACTATTGACTTTTCAAATTTAAACTTATCCTTAAAAATCACCTTTCAATTCTATAAAACAAAAACTCAATTATTAGTTACTCAAATTTGGATAACTTAAGTAATCTAAAATAAAAAAAAAAAAGGAAAATTATAATTTTTGTTTTTTACTACTCCCTCATAGATACCTACATACTCGCTATTTAGGATTAAACGTGCGTAGATTTTTTATAAAACTTTAGTGGGTTAGGTTTCTTTTAATTTAAAAATACGTCAGACTTACGTTTTTAATTCAATTTGATTTATTTAAGGAAATTTCTAAAAAGAAAGTCCTAAATTGGAAATTTTATTTTATTTTTTGGAAAATTCTAAAGTACCCTAAATTTAAAAAAAAAAAGGTCCAATTATTTTTTATTTATTTTGGAAAAACCCGATTTTTCTAAGTGTTAAAAAAAATGACTTTCACTTATTAAATTATTTATTTTTATCATTTTTATATCATTTATTATTATTTTTTTCTGTTTCATCTATTTCTAAAAAACTTTTTTTTTTCCTTTTTTCTTGCTTTTCTTTTATTCCCTTTTCTTTTTTTTTTCTTTTTTATTATTACATTTACATTCAAAAATAAAATAAAAAAAAAGTTTACAAAACTGAAAAAGCAAAAAACAAAAGAAAGAAAATAAGTCGGATAGAAAATAGGGCCAGACCAAGAAGAATGCACATGAGTCGGGTTCAAGTTGATTTACGAATCGAATCTCTAGTCAAGCTCCACTAGATTTAGGTCGCAATTGGTCTTCAACAACAGCAACTATGGAGGACGATTTGAGTTGTTTTGGTGATTGAAACGAGCAAGTAAAAAAAGATTCATGAGTTTCTTATTGGAGTTAGGGGAGGTAGGCTAAGTGCCACAGCCTAACTTGGCCATTGGTGGCGGTTGTCATAGTGGAGGGTAGCGGTTAGGGCTTGGTGGAGGTGGTTCGGTGGGAGCACTTAGGGGTTACGGCAGAGCGCAAGATGAATTGGGTTCGAAAGCTCGTGTAGTAGGGGAGCTAGCCAAGGTGTTAATGCTATTCAAGGATGGCTAAGGAGAGGAAGTTGAAGAGAGAGAGGGGCTTCGGTGGGTGTAAGAGAGAGAGTGAATGAGAAGAGAGCGAGAGAGCTTGTGAGTAGTTGTGTGTGATCTAAAACAAGCCTAAGACTCTTATTTATACACCAATTCAACTCAGAAAACAAGGAAAGCTTGCATTCAAATTAAATGAAATTTCAGTTTTTTCTAACTTTTGGAGCTCAATTTAAATGCATATTTGATCGAATTTGGATACATTTTTTATCACTATTAACACAAGGCCATGCCTAGAACAAGATTAGAGCCCAAAATCATGTGTGTGTGTGTGGAATTTGTGCAAAAAATGAGGTTAAATCGAAGGGGTTGAGCTAGTTCTACTAGGGACAATGGCAATGTGTTATCTAAAAATATAAAAAGGTTTTCATGCCTTTGCTAAGATTTGAATCCTTGATTTCATGCTCAAACTTAATGCTATGCTCATATGCTTATCCGCTAGGCTATTGACCTATGCTTTGTCTATTTGTACTGATTAGGTTAGCCTAGGCTATATTCAAATCTAAGTCTAAGCTCAATGATCTCCTTTATTATTTTTTTCATAATTCCCTAAATCTTCTAATTTTTTTTAAATTTTCCTATTTTTTGTGACTTTTAAATTTTCTAAATTTTTTCATTTTTTTATTTTCCAAATTTCTTATTTTTTGTATTTTTTCCTATTTTGATATTTTGGATAGTTTTTCTAAATTTCTCATTTTTTATGTTTTTTCCTATTTTGATTTTTTTTTGTATTTTTCTAAACTTCTTATTTTTTTTTCCAAATTTCTTATTTTTAGGATTTTCTTTAATTTTCCTTCTTCTTTTTTTGTATTTTTCTTAATTTAGAACACTTTACCCTATTGAGAAAATAAAATAAAATATGGGCAAAAATTGGGTGTCTACAATTATGATATGCCTTATTTGTCCAATGTACTTCCATAGCTCTTTCAAAATATGTAGGCTACTAGATGAGCTTAGGTTTGAAGGTTCGAGGCAAAATGTAGTATTAATAAGATAATTGTACAATTTTTTATTACATCATAGTGAATTGATCTACATCTTGTTTCAATTTTTTTTTTTTTTGAATTTCATCTCTCTCTCTATCTTTCTCTTTCTATCTCTCATAATTGTTATATCTCGTTGTGTGTTTCTTGATTTATAACAATAATCTAGATCCTTTCCCTCATAAAGTGGTTTATTGAATGCATGCACACAACCATATTGAACGTAATCAACCTTTTACTGTTTGATCAAGATTGTTGCAATAGAAGATGAAAAGTACGCATGCCTCATAACAAAGTAAAATCTGTTATCTTGTTGTATGATACAGAGGAAAGTCTTTATATAACAGAAAATTCTTAACTAACTATAATAGCCTACCAATAATAAAATTACACTTGCACCAATCATTTAAAGCCAGCTGTACAAGGATATAATATAATAAGATACCCCTCACCCGCCTTCCTTCTCTAAAGTTAGAGTTTCTTGAAGTTTCAACTTGCGAAGAAGAAATTGAACATGGTGTCTTGATAAAGCTTTTGTCATAAAGTCAGCAACTTGATGAACAAATGGCAAATACAAGAGCTAAAGAAAACCAATGCAAACATGATCTCGAACAAAATGTATATCGATATCAATGTGCTTGGTTTGACCATGGAGGCAAGGATTAGTAGCAATTAGTAAAGTAGAACGATTATCACAAAATAGTGTAATCGGCAAAGAGAGGGACAAATGTAAATCATGCATGACGTAAGATACCCATAACAATTCCTTCGTTGTAAATGCCAAACTACGATATTCAGCTTCGGTGGAAGATGTAGAAACAATAGATTATTTCTCTATCTTCGAGGAAATAAGACAATCACCAATCATGATGCAATATCCAAAAATAAAGCGCTTATTAGTTGTACTAGTAGCCCAATGTGCATCAGAAAACCCCTTTAACTCTAGACTGCTGGAAGAAGAATAGAAAAGCCCCATAAAAATTGTCCCTTTGAGATACCTCAATAAATGAAATAGTGCATGCGAATGAGCAGTTCATGGCTAAGCTAGATACTAACTCAAGTAATGCACAGCAAAACAAACATCAAGCCTAGTCAAAGTGACATATAACAAGCCTCCAACCATTCTCCAATAAAAGGACAGATCAGAAAGAAATTCATCATTCACTTAATCAACCTTAAAACCACTAAGGAGTGGCATAGTAGTATGTTTACCCTGTGATAAACTAGCTTCAACTAACATATTAATAACAAATTTATGTTAATTGATCCATATGTTGGTTGATCTAAGTATCTTAATTTTTTCGGCATATTTCAAGACCAAGAAAGAACCAAGTGAAACCAAGATCTTTTATGGTAAACTTAGCATGCAACATAGTCTTAAGATTTGTAATTCCATCAGGAACTATCCCAGTTATTAACATATCATTAACAAAGAGCAATATAATAGCTAAACCAACTACCGTGTGTTGAACATACAAAGAATGATCATGAGATGACTGAATAAAACCTTGTGCAACAAGAAAGGTAGATAGCTCAATGTTCCATTGATGGGAGGCTTGCTTCAAGCCATATAAAGACTTTCTTAGTTTACACACTTGATTTGGTTCAGCTTTATTATAGCCTTGAGGTGGAATCATATAGATTTCCTCGTATAAGTAACCATGCAAAAATGCATTGTTTACATCTATTTTATGCAAAGGCCAATTCAAAGCAGTAGCAACTATTAGTAGATATCATATGATGCTAAGCTTTGCTACCTGAGAAAAAGTCTCATTATAATCTTCCCCTTTGACTTGTGTGAAGCCTTTAAGTATAAGCCTGGCTTTATATCTTTCTATATTACCTCAAGGCCTATATTTAATCTTATACACCTACATGGAATCAATAGCCTTTTTACCCTTAGGCAAAGTAGTAAGTTCCTAAGTCCCATTTAGTTCTAGTGCATCTAATTCAACTTGCATTGCATTAAGGTTGTCAAACTCACGATTCTACTTAGAATCATTAAAGGGTTTATAAAATCATAACGTAAAATCGAAATATAGAAACGTGAGTTTCTACAACTTATGTAAAATAGTTTTAAAAAATTATAAATATACTTATAGTAGTTATTCAAAACTTAAAATACATGGTGAATATTTAAAAAGAAATCAAGAAATTAAGTTTTTTTTTTTTCATAAAAATTCTTAATATATAATTTAACATGTTCAAAAGAATGATAAATAAAGTTAAAACTAAACTTTTCCCATTTTTTTTTCAAAGCTATAAATTAAAGAAAACCAAATAATTTAACTCATTTTAAGTTATTGATAGTATAAAATAAAGCATATAGTTTTCTTTATGAACTTTATTATTAGAGTTAAAAATTAGATAAAAGTTATGAATATAAGAGATTGAGAGAGAAAGAAAGAGGTAAAAAATTGGAATAGAATAAGATAGATGTTGTAATGTCTTATCAATTGATGGTTTGTAAAAGGCTAGTTGTATTATTTTTTTCTTTAATTTTTTAGTCCATTCAACTTAGATATGTAGAATCAGTAAACTTGATCAAAAACGTAAATTTTTACCTAGTTTAATGTCAACTTGGTTAAAAACGTAAATTTCTATACAAAATAAGATTCTACACTCGAGTTAACTCGAAAGAGTCACCCTAAAATTGCAAACCTGTAGAATCACATGAGTAAAATTGTGATTTTGATAACTATTGATTACATCTAACCACTCCTTTAGTTTTAAAGCTTCTAAGTAATTTGCCAGCTTAGAAATACTTAACATATGAGCAAAAGAATTGTGGTTAAATAGGGGATGAGGAGTAGATGAAGGTGGAAATTCAACAATGTGACTATTATGAACTGAATGAACATAATCTTGTAGCCATCTTGGTGTTTGACATATTCTAGAAGACCTCCTTAAGATAGGATCAGATGTAATAGTGGGAATATTAGGAGAACTAAATTGTTTTATAGAATTAGAAGATGGATGATGTGAAGATATAACAGAACCCTCATCAACAAAAAAATTGTGGAAAGGGATAGAAAGAAGAGAAGATGAAGTAGAATTTGGAACAATCGAAATTGTATCCTTGAATGGGAATATGTGCTCAAAAAATACAACATCTATAGACATAATGATTTTCTTACTATCTAGATCATAGACTTTATAACCCTTGTACTACTGTTCATACCTAAGAAATACACACTTAATGGATTTAAGATCAAATTTGTCCTTATGAGGTAAGTGTTTCCCAGCAAAACATAAGCAACTCATTACCCAAAGATGTTCATAAGAAGGTGGCTTATGGAAAAGTCACTCATATGGTGTTTGCCAATCAAGTAGTTGCATTGGTAATCAATTGATCAATTAGGTGGTAGTGAGTAAGCATTCTCTTCAAAACTCTTTTGATAAATTTGCATGTAATCTTAGTGCTTTAGCAATTTCAATTAGATGTTTATGCTTTCTCTCCACCTGCCCATTTTGTTGAGGTGTATAGGGTATAGTACGTTGATGTTATATTCCTAGAGTATTAAACAAAGCAGTATGATGTGACAAAACAAATTCTCTACCATTATCAGTTCTTATAACCTTACAAATGATACCAAAATGACTAGAAATATATCTAAAAAAATGTTCAAGTACAGTACTTACTTGTGACTTATGATGTAAAAGATAGGTTGATGTACTTCTACTATGATCATCAATAATGGAAAAGAAGTATCGAGCCCCTTATCAAAGACATTACACTATATGGCTCCCACACATCCATATGTAATAGATGGAAAGGAAACTCAGACGTTTTCTCATTTCTCGAAATTTAGCTCTTTACAATCAATCAAATGTTGGAATTTAGAAATTGATATATGCCTTAATCATGCATGTATAAGACTAATACGATCACTAGAAGAAACAAAAACATTACAAGTAAGAACTTACTTATCAGATTCTACTAGAATAAGAGAAACACCAAGAACAGGACTATGTAACATATATAGTCCATTCACTAGTTGAGCTTGAGCAACTAATGCTTTACTCTTTGGGTCTTGAAATACACAATAGGATGAAGCAAAGCTCACAACTAGTCATTGTTCTGAAGTGATCTTGGGGACTAATAATATATTATGTGTGAATACTAGCACAAAGAAAACATTATGTAGAATAAAAGTGAAACTCAATTGAACAGATCCAACTCTATCAACATTAATATGGTGGCCATTTGGCATTTTGAGTAGAATTGATTTTGATAATTGTTTTATGTCATATAGGAGGCCCAAGTTAGGTGTCATATGATATGTTGCTTTAGTACCAACAATCCAATGATCTAGCTTATTACCTATAAGACTAAAATAAGAAGTAATTGTCATACCTACAAATTGAATATTTTTTGCACCAGTAGCTTGATCCTCCACCATCATGATCTTTCTCATCTTTACACATAAAGCTTGAAGCATTTCTTTATCAAACTAAATACTCGATTTAGCCATAAGAGCCTTGGGGCGATTTGTACAAGCAAAATTCAAAGGAGTATTAGCTATAAAATTAGAATCAACACTTCTAATTACATTAGCTTTTTTCCCTTTAGCAATATGCTTTCCCTTGCACTAATTTAGGCATCCAATAAGTTGAAAACAATTTTCAATAGTATGCCCTTCTCCTTTACAATATTTACACACTTGCTTCTTAAATCGCTTCTTTTCTGTTTGATTTCTAATTGAATTCCCTTTCAACAGATTAAAGGCTAACATCTCAACAATAGACTCTAACATTCCATTTACTTGTCTTTGTTTCTTAACTTGCTGTATAAGATAAAAGGCTTTGTTTACATTCGGAAGTGGTTCCATAGACAACACCTGATTTTGTATTCCATCATAGATTTCATTTAAACTCATAAGGAATTGAATTAACTTTCCTTGTGACTCGAAGTCTTGAATCCTATCTTTAATATTGCAAACACATCCTTCATAGGCATAGGTTGGATATGAATGCAAAGCATTAAGCTCATCCCAACACTTCTTTAATCTATTATAGTATGTACCCATTGATAGATTTCCTTGCTTCAAGCTACAAATCTCATTTTGTAGCCGATATACCAATGGTCCACAAGCTATGCCATATTATTCAATTACTTTTCTCTACAATTCTTGAGTTGATTGAGTATATAGAAAATTCTGTACTATGTCATTAGTCATTGAATTGATCAACCAACATCACACCATATAATCGCACCTAATTTACCTAGCATGATCTTATGTATTCTCCTTAGGTTTTGGAATTGTTCCATCAAGAAAACCTAATTTGATTTTGGTACCTAATGCTAATTTGATCAAACAACTCCATAAAAGAAACTTACATTCATTGAAAACAATGTTTCCTATGCTCATGCCATGATTATCAGATCCTGAGATGAATAAAGGATCTAAACCTAATTGATCTCCATTCGTAGCCATGATCGTACAGCATAAAACAACGATAATAGAAATGGATCCTCAAAAAAACAAATTCGTGAATCGTAATGGTTATAGGATGCTTAAATGGACAAACAAGCTCTTGGAAACATGCTCTGATGCCATATTAAATGTGATCGACCTTCTATTGTTCGATTAGGATTGTTGCAACAAAAGATAAAAAGTACATAAGCCTCATAACAGAGTAAAATCTGTTATCTTGTTGTATGATACAGAGAAAAGTCTTACATGACAAAAAATTCCTAATTAACTATAATAGCCTACCAATAAGAAAATTACACCTGTACCAATTGATATTATATGGCACAATTATATCATCTAAACTTTCAATTTTATTGTTTTATACACTAATTGAATTGTATTTATACTTTTATCATCCCCTTATGTTTGAATTAAAACATTATGGTAAAAGTGAATAATATATAGAAGTTAACTAGACTTACGAGTTCAAACTTCAAACCTGTTACACTCTAAATATCATAGTTTAGAATTGTATATAACCATGTTAATACATATTTATTGTTGATGTACACAATAAGTGCAGTTCAAAAAGCACAATGTAATAATGTAATAAAACTAAACCAATAGCTGGTAATTAAAAAGAAAAAAGAAAAAAAGAGGAAAAAATAAATAGGGGCTTATTATATACATGTACATTATTAGCACTTAGTGTTTTATTCTTTTGCTTTTTGTCTATTGATATACTATTACTTCCTTGAAAATGGCCACATAGGTTATTTGGTCATTTACTAAGTCATTAAACCTGCAAATCACATTAGGCATGGAGTTAGATTCTATTTTGTCTAAAGTATGCTTGATGAAGGTGTGATTAGTCTTTGTTGTAGATCTTAATCAGATTGATGAATACTACTTTCCTTTTTGATGTCTTTATCTAAAGATCACACTTTTGTCGCCAAACATAATCTTTAAAAGTTGAACACTCCATCTAAGTTTTCAATGACATTCAACAAATGATCCAATTACTTGACATATAGTTCATGATGTATATATGTCATGGAGTGGTGCCTACATGACATCAAGAGAGAGTGTGCTATTCATGCATGCACATTGTAAATACGAGGATAAGAATGCATTACTTTTGTTTTTCATTGACTATTCAATCTAAAAATAATATAAAGTATGGTTAAAATGATGATATACATTACTATTGGGAAAAAAAAAAGGATAGTTACAAATACATTCATAAAACTATTAGTAGGGTATTGATATTAGCCTTCCTAAACTCATATGATTTGAGTATTTCGTTTACATATATTTTAAACATACAGATACTGTCAAATTAATGTTAAAATTCTAAAATTATCATTAAGTATTTAAGTGTACTATTAATAGTAGTAATTTCAAGATTTTAGTAGTAGTTTAGAAAGCTATACTTTCTAAAAGTTATTGAGAGGTAATTAATTTATAGTTTAAAGATTGTATTTGCCATTTGTAAAAGTAAAAGACAATATATGACCATTGATTGTGCATGGTTACTTGCTCTACTAGTGACTAAGTCTTAAACATTTAGTTATGCTTCATTTGATTTACATCTTTTAAAATGAAATTTTCACTCTCCTTTCTCTATTTTTTCCCTTGTAAATTGCTAAGCCATGTACATTTAACTCCCTTATCTTTGAAGTTTAGTAATTGGACTCTTATAACCACATATTTACCACTATTAATATCAATATCCACGTACCTCCATTTTTTCATTAAAAACAAATTCTTAGATATGCCCTTTTTCAACCATTTTTGCCATCACTAATTTATCACAATTTACTATCATAAGATTATGATAATCAAAATATTGGTTTGTTAACAGGCTTTTAAATAAGCAAATTTATTTCATTTTATTTGTTATTTTTTTTTCTTTTTATTATCATTTCTTATATGAAATTATATCATCTCTTCCATGGTGTTTTTTTTTTTTCACTCTTCAATTGGGTGAGTTTAATTTGTGTGGGAGAAACCATTTTATCCCCTAAGTGAGACAAATTAACTTTTAAAGGGATATATAATTCTCTATGAATGGATTTTTATACTCTTAATCTTTTGTATGTGAGTTCTTTATTCAATCAATATATTGATTTTAATTGAAATTCATCTTTACTAACCATATTGATATTATTTTATATCTTTTAATTATTTTAACTAAGGGGAAAATAGTATGATAGAGTGAAACACACTTCTTTCAAAGGTTAAGGGTTTAGGTACTCAATTCCAAAGATGAGGTGTTTATGTGCAAATTGGGTTAATATAGAGGGATAAATTTGCAATTTATCCTTTTTCCTTCCTCATGAATTGCATTACTAAAACATTTTCCTTTCAAGTGAATTTAATGGGAACGTAAACGCCAATTTATTAGTTGCTTGATTTTTGTATTCAAGTCTATGAAAATATCAATTTGCCTCTAAATCACTTACTAAAATTAATAAACAAAACTTTTATACATTTTCTATACTTGTTTTTTAATAATATATGTAATTATTTTTAGAATGTAAAACAAGTGTCATTACTTTTAGATTTCTCAACTACTGTTTGTAAATGTCATCTTAAAGCTGATGTTATCCTATGGAGGTTGTCTAATTATTCTGCTATACATGACGTCAACGATACGTAAATAACACTTGCTAGAAAGAACTTAGACAAAAATGGTTGGAAGGAGGAACATATAGTTTTAGTGACTCAGACATATTTGTAACAAATGAGGGAGCTACAAAGCGTCAATATTGAGTATTGTCATTCTTTGTTTCAATGCTACTTTGATTTTCCAAAATATCGATTTCATTGGGTAATATTGTTTTTCTAATATCTAGAACTTCTTAAAGGTATCTAATGTAGAGGCATGACTGCGTATATATAGATTAATGGGTTTGATGACGACTGCTAGATCGTGTGAATGATCTATGACATTAAGCTTACTCATTTTAGAGTTATCCTCATAAGCTTACTAGAAACCTAAGGCCAATAGCTTACACTATTGAATATATGAGCCTATGTGAGAGGAACTAAGATTATATAGACTAGTTTAACAATCCCTATTACAAGATTACCAAGTCAAATATCTCCAAGTCATGCACATTATGAATTAGGTTTTCGGATTTTGTCACATAGTTCATAGAATCAAACCCAAATAAATAATTGACTAATAATAAATTAATATTTAGCTTAGCTAATAAAAAAAAAAAATTAACCTTCTACACTTTCCATGAAGACTCATTAACAAGATCATATTAAATCAGAAAAAAGTTTGGAACTCGAGAATTCTCTCTCTTGAAATAGAACACCAATGAGCTAGCATGTATGTTGATGCCATATGTAGCATGAATGGTAAAAGTAATTCAACGTGTGTGCTCTTTCGTATTCCATTTGGTGATGGTGTTTCTTGAATCATAGCATTATGCACCATATTGTTGGAGAAAGTTGACTGCAGACATTTGTATAACGTCTTGACGTGAATGTAAAACCCACTTCCGAACTTGTGAAAATTACGATTAATACAAGGTGTCCCGACAGTGTCTTGGGATTATTGGGCATCGATACCACGTGTGTACTGTATACTGGAGGCGTTCGTGTGAAAGTCGCATTAGAGGATACGTTACACGTGGGGCGTTCGTGTGAAAGTCGCATTAGAGGATACGTTACACGTGGGGCGTTCGTGTAAAAGTCGCATTAGAAGATATGTTGCCAAGGTGTCAATGATATGACACACGAGGTTCATCTCGACCGGTTGCTAGAAAGAAAACTCTATAACCATGCAGACCGTGGTCGGTGCCCCGTGGCAACAACCTTGTTCCGTCGACGGGATATATGATTATATATAGAGAGAGTGTAGAAAGTTTACTTGCTAATATTTCTATTCCAAGCATATTTTTGATCATTCACGAATCGACACATCGGCTAAAATAAATTCAAAATGACATGTATTTTTGATCTTCTACAAAGATATGGTATATATTTTGATTTTTGATATATACATTACTTGCATTTTATATTATTTTTAATTTTAACTAGAAAATAAGTGTCAATGTTTGATTGGGTCATTAATATTATTAAATATATATAATTAATATAATAAAGATATTTTAGAAACTACATAAAATTAGAGAAAAAACATGTAAAAGAAGAAACCACTTGTGTCAATTTATTGTTGACCACCCAAGAGTAGAAGATGTCTGATGACCAGCCTATCTATTTGGTGGATTGTAAGTCGCAACTATAAGTGGGTTGTGCAACTAGCCCATAATCTCATGCACCATCTGTGGGTTGCATTTAAATGAATATATTTTAATCATTTCGAAGTTAGGGAATAGTCAACAACTACTTTTGAGAGGTTATATACCCTCTTGGTAGAGGTTGCTGGTAATTGATTTTTTTTTTCTTATGCTTTATTTTTATTTTTTAAAAATTATTTGTATTATTTACCTAAATTTTTTAATAATATTATAAACCAGTAAGAAAATGCCATGTGTCCCCTATCTAGAGCAGAACCACAAGTTAGATATTTATTAAAAATCAAAACACAAGTTGCCTCTTTATAAATGCCCAAAAGTTTAGTCCCTTGTAAAATTTATCTTCATCATCAACCTTAAAACCATAACTATGATCGCACCCACTACTAGTGAAAGTTTAAAATGCCGCCAACTTTATTTTGAAATACTAATCAAGAACGAGTGTAATTTCATGCACTGTAATCCCCAAGAAAAGCAAAGTGAAAGTGGACGCGTATCTTAGTGTAAAATTGAATAATGAGTAGGTAATTTTGTTGGGGCAATTAACTCTGATTAGACTTTCTTTGTTTTATTGCGGAATTAAGTTGTTGATTTACCCAAAAAAAAAAAAAATTTGAATAATGAGTGGGTTTTGTTATTTTTTTCAATGGTCCAAACAGTAGGTTAGGGTTTAAATGGCCTCCACATTAAGTGGTATTTTTCTTTTATCGCTCCATTGTTTAGCTCAATCCATCTTCAATACGTACTATTAACATTTCTTGGCGTAAAGAAACTAGTGTGATTTTAAGTAAAGCTTTATTTACTTAGCCTTATGCTTGTGCTTGCGCGTATGATTATCCACTTCGGTTGGTTTCAGCAAATAATTAACAAATCGAACTATGAATACGGAAATTGATACTTTTCATTTACTTTCTTTAATTTTTTTCTATTTATTCCTTAAAATGTTGCTACATGCAATCGGTAGATGAAATTATAAAAAATATAATAATATCATAATAAAATCATATGATATTTTAAAAATTTAGACCATCCAAATCATTGATTTGTAAATAATAGAAAATTGAGAAAATGGTAAATAAAAAGGATCCAAATCCAAATCAAAGAAAAGCAATTTCAACATTAGTATTTCAAAATAGCTTTTCCTACATTTTAAACTTTCAATGGATATAGGTACAATTATAATTAGGGTTTGGAAAGATAATTTTACGTTTCTCGTTACCCAACTTTAAAATTGGTTTTTGATAATTGATATGGACAATTCCAAGGGTTTATTAGTTGACATGTTACTTCAAGATGGTTCACAAATTATGCATGAGTTGATGGCTAGTAAGAGTATCATTATTCTCAACGAACTCGTTTTGTGTTTCTAAATGTCATATTAACATTATAAGAAACTCTCATTTAAAGGGATTTATCACTTTATTGTGAATTTGTTTATAAAAATTTATTAATATTTTTTAAAAATATTTTCGTGGATCCCAATATCATATTTCAACCAATCAAGAAATAAAATAATAATAATAATAAGATAGTAATGTGCCTTATCTGTGGCACATCCCTTTACTAAGCAACTCACCTTAACACTTAGGAACATGGTGACCATTCCTTTAGCTCTTGAAAAGCTTGTTAAGAGATGAGCAATACTGTTGTCCTTATAGAATTTCAAGGATTAACGGTGCTAGAGAAAGTCTTAATTGAGTATATTATTTCAGATATTGAAAGTTTAGGAACAAAAATTGAAAAATTAGTAAAATTTAGTTAACAAATATTACATTATCCCCTTATCTTCTCATGATGTATGCAATCATTTTTGGAGACAGGACAAGTTTTCATTTTTAAACTTCATGGCTGCTGCTATTGAAGACTTGCAATAAAGACGCATATTTAAATTATGGGGAAGTATTTGGAATTCTTGAGATTAGAAAAGAACACCAATGAGTGGAATGTATTTTGTCGTGCCATATTTAGCATGAATAGCAAAAAAATCAACTTATGTGTTTTTCGTATACCATTTGATGTTATTGTTTCTTGTAGCCTAGCATTACGTAACAAAAACAGATAAATCTCCATTTTCATCCTTTGAATTCCCATTATCAACTTTTTTATACTATAACGTGTAATCAATATACATGATTATAAAGAAGAAAATGATTTTATTATACATCTTGATTGGTGATTGAAAAATTGATTAAAATAAGAGGATCCAAATCATGCATAATGTTCCCGCATGAGGTTGGTTTATTTTCATGAGTATACTAAAATGAAATCTCTATAACCATGCGTTGGATGGTCGGTACCGTCTGTCAACATCCTATTACCGTCAATAGGATGTATGATTAAATAGAGAGAATGTGTGGAAAGTATGGAGAGACTATTTTGGTTCTTAGTCTCAAAGGTTTCTTCGATTGAATCCTTATCAAGCCAGAGGGATTAAATGAATTGCAATTGCAAGACGTACGATAAAAGAAGATAGCAAAAGAAGAAAAGATGTGCATATACAACAGTTTTGCATGAAACACCTAATGCTGATCGTAAATTAATTTCAACAGTTAATTCATATATAAATGAAAATGACAAAATCCAACGTGTCGTCTCGGGTGTTTTAAGCATCAATAATTGCTGTACCTAATCATGCTACATAAACTTAAGCAGTATTAAACTTTTTGACTATCAACAGATCAGTTTCTAATCTTTTGAATAATTGTTTCAATGGAACATAATAACGTTATCTTCGTTTGTCTTGATGAGTCGCGTATTCACACACAGATACGCAAGCACATGAGTCAGACAGCACCTGTATATGAGCATGCATGGTCTGGTTGGTCATGAAATACTTGGACTTTATATGTCTGAAATCATGAGAGAAGTTGTACTTTTTATCCTGTCCAAATTTCGCGGCAACACACAATCTTCCTAATATTACACATCCTATCATATCATAGTACGTATTATTTATGAAAGATTGAGTAAAGACATCACATAAATACCTAATTAGTATATTTGAATAAAGGTCACTTTGGGAGTCAAGTTACTTATCCGGATGTGAACAAAGAACCGCAAAATCGCAAAAAGTGGCTGTACCTGGTGAAAATCGTAGAACACACAAGAACAACAACAAACACGAAATTAGAAAGCAAAGGGTTATAATTTTTTGTTTTCAAAAAAGTAAATTGTTAGAAATGTGATGCCATAGTAACTAAAATGGAAAAGGAAAAGATAAGTGAAATAAACAAATAATAATAATCAAATCGGACCATCTTTATAATAAGTAAATGCCTGCTTTTTGCCTAAAGTTATTCGAATTAGTTGTATAATAAGATATTGGCTACAATCGGAAAGGTCTTATAAATAAAATTTTCATTTATCCTTGATCTAGATATAGACAATAATTTATTCTATAATTCTTTTCATTATCTCTCATGAGAAAGAAAATCATCTCCCAAAAAAGAATATGAAAGGTAGATAAGACTAAATAAAATTTTCATATATTAATTATTTTATTAGCATAAGTGCCACTAATGGTTATAAATAATTCCACGAATCAAATTTTGATTTATCCTTATTTACCTCGTTGGAATCTTTTTAATGTATTTCTTACCATTTTAGGACCAAGGCAACTTTAATTTTTAAGTAGTTCCTTACTTCATTAGTTCCGATGCCTATGCTGTGGATAAAAGGAACTTGTGCTACTCTGTCTTTTGTAGGATTTTTTATTTTCCATTTTACATATCTTACAATTATCCTAAAAATGATATAAGATAAACATTAAATTATAGTAGAATATCGCCTTAAACTCAAACTAGAGATACCAACTTTTCCCTATCATATACTAGTGATGAACGGATACATGATGAGTAGATATGAGATTCTACTTGTACACTATCATGTAAGTATAAAATCTCAAATTTGGCTATCTATACCCTATCTTATAAGATTTTTGAACAAAGGTACAATATACCTTGTAAATTATATAGGGTATGATGTACCTTATAGAATTTGTAAATATTTTTTTCTTATAAATTTTAATATGCCTGACTTCTATTTACTGTTTGTCCTTCTAATTTCTTTCATTTATTTTTCTTTTTAATAATTTTCTCTACCAATCATTATTATATAAATATATCAATTTTAAAGAAATCTCAGTCTTGACTTTAAATATTAAATAAATAATTGTAAGTTAGATTCATTTAGGAGTTGATTTATTTTGGTAATAAAAATATTCTTAGATTACAAATTGTAATATCTCTCTCTCTCTCTCTCTCTCTTACACTCACACACACACACATAAAGCTTGGTAAATCTACTAGAGTATGTTCCATGTTGAGGTTCTTTTTATCCTTCTTTAAAACATAACTTTGACTTAGAGATTAACCACCTTGGAACCTATCATCAAAGCAGAGTGGCAATGTTATTGAATAAAAGTAAAAGATTATTGTTGTTCTACTCATCACATAAAAAATTGGAAAAAAAAAAGAAAAGAATATTTGCATAATTAGTATGGGTCGACAATGGAGTAATCCAATGATGCAAAATCCTTCATTGTTTTATTATGGTTTTTCTTTTACTTGTGTTTTTAGAAAAATAAAAGGTAGTACAAGAAATTCATTAATGGCAATAGGTGCGAACCTCCTTATAATGGTAGATCGATCATCACTGTGTAATACCTTAAGTTAAAAGTAGCCAATAATCCTAGGTTAAAAATAACTAATAACCATATCAACAAACATTAATTAACTCATTTTAATTATTTGGTAAAAAATTTCTAACTAGTGTTAATATGGTATTCACTATATTAGCCTTATAATCCAATATAATTACTCTCTCACAATTTTTAATCTGTGTAGGATTATAACAACATGGGATATCATAATTTCTCTTCATTAAACTTGCAACATCTTCCTCATGAGACCTCACAATCGAGCTCGGCTCTTTTCCCCTTTTTCGGTGTATGATTAGGTTTATTCTTTCTACCTTCAACTTATAGATAATCCTAAAAGCATACTATGACTCATACCCTAGTAACACTCCTCATTCTCTTTCAACTTCTTCTCTAAACTATGATCATTTGATATTTTTAGTATAATAGACAAGTTTAAGAGCGAAAAATTGCTAACCTATTTTCTGGTGCTCTGATTACTTTTTGGCTACCTTTACTTATTGGAACAACCTCCCTTTGTGTTAGAGGTTGAAACAGTCTCTAAATCATCCATCTATTAGTAAGGGCTTGTCTCTAATACCATTCTATTGCCCCAACTTAGAAGCAGCTAATAATTATGCTAATAAATATTAATGAACCTATTTTAATCACTTGATCTATAAGTTTCTAACTAGTGTTAACATGTATTTACTACTTTAATCTTATAAACCAATGTAACTCCCCACTACAATCCATGTGAGACTATAATCACATGGGGCATCACAGATTGGACTTTTACTGTTACTTATACTTTAATAAATTTCAACTCTAGAGATTATGAAATATATTTCACAAATGGTACAAAAATTTCCATAAACATTTTGTGTGATTTAATTTGAGCAACAGATGGTGCAATTTTTATAAAGGAAACTTTCTTTTCCATAACTCAACTTTGTTAATTCTATAAAGGAATAAAGAAAGATCCACCTTCTTGTTGCTGATACAAGCATCTCTAAAAGATATGCTTCAATTAGTAGCAAATTAGCTATAGAGAAAATGTGTAACGCCTAAATCAAATGTAGTATTAACTAAATAAACAAATACAAATGAGCTCATTTCATTCATTTGAACAAAAAATTTCTAATTAGTATCGACATGTTATTTACTACTTGATCTTATATATTACTACCAAACATTTGCATATAATCCATGTGGACCTCCGTTCACATAGGGTATTATAATCTCCTCCCTAAATACAGGACATGGTTATTGTAGACATTATGATTAAGCTTAGATTTTTCCCTATTTTAGTTTTTTCTCGCACCTAACACCTACCATTAGGAAGTTGATTCTAGTATCATTTGTAACGCTCCAAACCAAAAGTAATTAATAATTAAGCTACTAAACACTAATTAACTTATTTCAACTACTTGCATAAATGAGTTTTGTTTTGTTTTTTTTTTTTTGGAGGGGGGGCGCGAGGGGGTGGGGAAGGAGGTGGTGGTGTTGGGCTGGGGTAGTGATGGTGGGCTCCCAAAAAAGCTTTAGAAAAAGTTTATTTAGAAAATGAAAAAAAGCATATATTAACTATATATTTTAAATAGTTAAATTTGATATGGAATTAAGTATAGCTTAGTCGTTAACTAGTTGTTTTATTAACACGAGGTTTTGGGTTCAAATATCAAATTTGTCATTTTATGTTTTTAAGATGCTTATTACTTTATGAAAATGACATTTTTTTATTTCTTTTATTTATTAATTTTTTTTCACATCAACCAATAACATTAAATTTATGAATTATAAATCATATTTAACTAAATAAATTCTCTTAAACTACTATTCTTTATAAGTAATACACCATAAAAAATAATTATTGTCCATATTGTAAGTATTCCAATTTTATCTCAAAAACTATTAATAACTAATACCAATTTTATTACTTGTTTCAATTTTTGTTTCTTACAACTAAAATTACAAAAATGAATGTAAATTATTGAATAATTAATTCCCTAATAACTTATATTCATAATGATGTTCTTTTCTTTTTTTAAGTATTGCTAATGAAACTATCATACAAAATTACCGTGAAAAGAAATATTACAATACTTTTATCTTTGTCGATTTGCTCTTTTTGCTTTACTTGTAATTTCTCATTCCATTAATTTGATCTATTTTTGTTAAAAGCAAAATTCACATAAGTTTGATATATAAAAAGTTAATTCTTTTAACTTCTTATAAAGTCAATCAATTATCCTTAATTATTTTTTAAAAGATTTTTTCTATCTTATTATCCTTAAGAATTGTTGTTGGTTTGGTCATTAATAAGATTCTTTTACATATATAAGATACATTATAATTACAATAATAAGCATATAATTTCCTACATATAGCTTTAATATTGACTTAATTAAGGTAACTTCGAACCCCCCCATATATGATCTTAGGTCCATATCTAGTCACTTGGCCTAAAAGTTAGTAGATAATGTTGACATATTATTTATGACTTACATACAACTATTCAATATCTCATACAATCTATGTATGACTTCATTCACATTCTATTCACATAGGAAAGCTACCAAGGTAGGTTTGGAATAGGTTTTACAAAACCTAAACCTGACTTGGTATATTATAATGCTTCTTAAAATCCTATATCTTACCTTATAGCTTTTCTATCCCATTTTCAAAACTCGTTTTTATAGGGTTTTCTATAAATTGTTAAAAAGGCAACCTAACCCATTATTACTAAAAAAAAAAAAATTAAAAAAAAATTGATTTGCAAATATACACAAAAAATAAAGTAAATGGCATATGGTTTGTTTTGAATAATAAAGCAAATAGTGTATGGTTATTTAAGACCAAACCAACTTCCTTTTTACTTTAAAGTAATACACAATTAATGACAAGGAGATAGGTGGGAATTGAAAAATGTGGCTAATTAACTGAGAAAGTGAGTAAAGGCAAGAAAAGAGTTATAGAGAGTGTGAGACTATGAGAAAAAGAAAGAGACGAGGCTAGGGTTTTCCTTTTTTAAAGATAAAGTATAAAAGAGACAATATATCTTTTATTAATTATTATGTTTTATTATTTACAATTAATACTAAATTGCTAACATCATATATGTATGTATGTATTATTTTTAATCAGGTTTAGGTTTTTTGTTCGGTTTTTTCTTAATCCCAAAACCCTATAAGGTTTGAGAATCACTTTCAAACCCCATCCCAAAATCCTATAAGTTAGGACCCTATAAGATTTTTAGCGGATTAAGTGGGTTTGAAACCTTATATTGACCTACCTATTAACATCTCTACATTCACATGAGGTATCATAAATTGTGTTGGAGGACAACCGTCCATGACGATAATATGAATGTTCAATCATGTCCTATAGCTTTTCAAGAATCAGCTTAGCCTCGAACACTAATGCACTACCTTACCCTATTCTCCTTGTATAATCAAATTTCAAGCAAAGTCAATGAATGTAAATGATTGGATAAAGAGGTGCTCTCCTCTAGAAAAATTTATGTATATAATATCTACTTTAATTTTTAGAAAATATATGCAATATCAATATGCTACTCACGATATCCTACGATGTGGTCCTCTAGATCACATGGTCCTAACGCGTGAGGACGTACCAAAATGAAGTTTTATGTCAACACACTCCATGTCTGTGGATTGATGATTTTAAGAAGGTGCAAGGTTGGCATGGATGACAACTTATTTTAGTACATGTTTTGTTTCTTTGATTTTAGTAACAGGACATCACATGGACATTAGTAATCCCAAAAGCTTCTAAGATTCCTGGTGTATTTACCAAAGTTGTATTTGAATATTATAAATTCCGACTGACTTATAAAAACCTCTGAATACGAACCTAAATGTAAAATAAATTAAGAAACGTTAAGTAATTTGAGGGCAGGGCTCGGTATTATCGAATTCAAGCTCCTCAACGGTGCAAAGATAGAACGAACTGTCTGGTGTGGTGTGGCCGGTGGCTGCCCATTTTTGTTCATCTTATTCAACGTTGAACGTGGAATCAACTCATTTCCCTATCTTTAAATGATCTTCGAAACTCCGCTGGTATGACACGTTTTCCTCATCCGAAGAACATGTCACCTTGTCTGGCTAATAATGTCTGGGAAGGAAATCTTAACGTGGTCGCTGATTTGCTAAAATTAGACGGGACACTGCTCAAACATTAGTTTCCATATGTCCATTCCTTATTGATGTCGTCCTTTAATACTAGATACGTTCTAACCTAAGACGATCTTTTGAAAACAACTATTCTCAAATTAAGATAATGTCACTCGGGTGTATTTTAGTGCAATTGTGAAAACGTCGAATTTGCTAAACTTTTCACGTATTTATTCTTTTATAGCGTGTATAGTATAGTTAATATTGAAAGAAATGAAGGAAATTCTTTTATTTTTCGAGTCTTTTACAAGCATTCTTAGATGCACGTCAATATGTCAAACCTAAAGTTAAGCCGAATAATAATTCTGCATATGCCATATTTGTCTCGAAAGTTTCTTCAGCAGATGGAAATATGTGATTTATTTAATACCAAAGATATGCAATTTATAACGTCAAAAATTTGCTATAATAATTTTGTATAGAACCATGGGAAAATGAAATATACAAATTTAATTCTCTATTTTTGCCTATTGTGTCTTTAATGTTTTGTCTTTTCTAAGTCCTCAATATCTTTTGAGTTTTATTTCTATATTAAGTCCATTAAAAATTCCGCCTAGCACATATGAGCATCTGATAGGTCAATAATGGTGAAGTTAATTAAACAATATCATTAAAATTGATATAATAAAATGGATAAAAATTTAAAAAGATTAGCCAACCCACTTTAATTTGTTTCTCTGCTGTCTTCTTCTTCACTAGATTTATGCTCTTTTTTCTAAATCTAACTAATATAAAAGTTTAACATAAATTTTGTATGGAGTTATTTCGGTGATGATGTGGCATTTCCTCTTAATAATGACAGTAAGGAGTTACCCTGGTAGGATAAGTACTAAGTTAAAAATTTGCTATAAAAATTTTGCATAGAACCATAGGAAAAGCAAATATATAAATTCCATTCTCAATGTTTACCTGTTAAAGTTTTTAATGTTTTGTTTTTCCATTTATGTGCTTAATGTTTTTTAAGTCATATTTCCAACAAGTCTATTAAAAATATCCGTTTACGATTGACACATTAATATCTGATAGGTGAACAATAATGAAGTTAATTTAACAATATTATTAAAATTAATATAATAAAATGGTTAAAATAACATAGAAGGATTAGGAGACCCACATTCTTTCTCTAATGTCTTCAGAATTTATCTTTCCTCTTTTCTAAGTCAATTACTATCAAACTTGAACATTAATTTTATGTCTGGTTGTTGTGGTGATGATGTGGTATTTCTACTTAATGACAATAATAAGTGACCCTGATTAGATAAAATTCAATTGATTGTTGATGAGACGTCAGCATTTCATTATTATTGTTAGAATTTATCAAAACATTAACATAAGTATGCATGATCAAGCCACTTCCTCATTTGTAAAAATTCACTTGATTGTCGATGAGACGCCAGCATTTCATTATTATGGTTCTATTCATGGTAATTCTTCACAGGGTGTCACCATCAATCTTTATGAGAATATTGTCGTCTTAAGTTTTCTTAGACCATTTTCAATGTTAAGGCACCCATTTTTCTTTTATAAATATCATCCCAATATGTTAAAAAACTCTCTTTATTAAAGAATCCATCACTTTGATTCTGATTTTCTTCAAAAAACAACATAATATTTTCTGTAGGTCCCATCATATACATGTATTAGTATATATATATATATTTAAAATATTAATTTTAAAATGCTAGACACGTAAAATATGTGTTTTTCTCTTTTTGTTCCTAACAATTCGTCAGAATTTAAAAGAAAAAAAAAGGAAATTGAGTTCTTGTTAGAGGACTGGATTCTTCATCAAGAACCACTACCAACGCTTAAGGACTTGGGACCGAGTTCGTTTGCTCTTGAAATAAGGGCTAAGGCGCTTGCACTGAGGATGGCCTTCATCTAAAGATATATGTATTTTTGTCTAATATATATACAAGTATTGTATTTTTAACATGAATTTATGGGATTTATCAAGACTGTTATAATTTAATGATATAAATTAGATTTCTGAATAAAATATATCAGGTTTAAATCCTTCTTCTTTTAAATTAATATATATAATGTAGTTGATATAAAAAAAAAAAAAAACAACAAAAGGAAGAAAAGAAGAACTTGATAAGACTTAGCTTTTGATATCAACTAACATCAAATTTGTCGCTAATTGATGTTAATCGACGTTAAAGTTCAAATTTTGGGTTTGTTTATATAGAAGAGGAGTATTGGCTAGTTCAAAAGAAAAGAAAAAAATAAAAAAGAAAGAAAGAAAAAAAAAAACCGAAAAGGAAAAAGAAAGAAGAGAACGAAGAAAGCACTAGAAAGATAGGGTGGATTTGCAAATTTTTTAAAGAAATTTTCTTAAATTATATATTAGCAATTTTATTTTATTAAATTATTTGTTAAGATTATGGTATCCTAATAGTATAAATACTAGTCAACTTAATGAGATAGATTAGATTAAATTTCTCTATTCCCTAATAGTTGGTGTATGATGATATGCTTAAAAAATATTTAATTATTTATTTTATATATACGTACTAGAAGTTAATATGTTTAAAACGTAAACAAATATTTTAATGGACTTAATCAAAGTTTTCTTTTGTAAAACTTATGAAAAATGTTGAGGAATTAAATAGAAAAATAAAACATTAAGTAACTTCAAATAGAAAAGTAGGCAAAACTTTATAACTAAATTTATACTATTTCCAAAATAAAATAATTTTACAAACGAGTTAAAGGCATTTAGATCAAGACAATGATTCATTTGAGATTTTAGATTAATTTATTTATAACCGGTAAATAGCTAGTACCATTTTCTATATTTGCTTGATATGATTTATCATGTTAAAAATTTGCTATAAAAGTTTTTTTATAGAACCATGGGAAAATGAAATATACAAATTTAATTTTCCATATTTACTTGTTGAATTTTTTAAATTTTTGTTTTTCCATTTAAGTGTTAAAAGTTTTTTATGTTATATTTCTATCTAGTCTATTAAAAAAATCTGTCTGTGGTTGACACTTATCAACATATGATAGTTGTGAACAATAACAAGGTAAAATGGTTAAAATACTTAAAAGAGTATTAGGAGACCCACGTTCTTTCTCCATTGTCCTAAGAATTTATATTTCCTTTTTTTTTTTTAAATCGACCATTAACTTTAATGTAAATTTTGTGTCTGGTTTTGGTGGTGATGTGGCATTTCTACTTAATGACAATATTGTCACCTTTAATACATGGGAATATAACATAACGAAATGGTGATTATAAATTTTATTCCTGTTAATTACGATTAATAACAATTACATTTTCATGCAATACTTAAGGATATTTCTAACAAATAATTTTATTTGAAGATTTAATCTCATTCTGTTCTATTTTATTCCATAACTATTTCCAACCATAGAAAAGAGTTTCTTATTATAATCCTTATTCTATTTCATTATAATTTATTTTTCCATTCCATTCTATTATATTCTAAATTATTCATTCATACCAAACATGACGTAAGAGTTATCCTTAGTTAGATAAGATCCAATTGAATATTGATGAGATATTAGCATTTCATTATTATGGTTAGAATGTATGAAACTTTAACATAAGTATGCATGACCTAGCCACTTCCTCACCTGTAAAAATTCAATTGCTTGTCAATGAGACGCTAGCATTTCATTATTATGGTTCTATTCCTAGTAATTTTTCACGAGGTATCACCATTAATCTTTATGAGAATATCGTCCTCTTTAATTTTTTTAGATCATTTTTAATGTTAAGGTATCCATTTTACTTTTCTAATTGTCATGCTAACATGTTAAGGAACTCTCTTATTTAAAAACCTCATCATTTTGACTCTAATTTTCTAAAAAAAAATATATAATAATATTTCATATGGATCCCATCATATACATGTATTAGCATGTATATTCAAAATATTACTTTTAAATTGCTAGACCTGTAAAATACGTGTTTTTATTTTTCTGATTATTTCTTCAGAAATAAAAAAAAGAAAGAAAGAAAGAAAGAATGAAAACCACCTTGTTAGAGGACTTGGTTCTTCATCGAGAGCCCTTGCCAACACTCAAAGACTTGGGATCGAGTTCCTCTACGCTTGAAATAAGTGCTAAGGCACTTGCATTGAGGTTGACCTTAGTATAGAGATATGTGTATTTCACCTAAGATATATAGGTATTGTATTTTCGACAAGCACTTATGAGATTTGTTTAAGTCATTATTGTTTCATGGTATGAATCGAATATTTCAACGAGATGTATAAATTTTAAATATTTTTATTCTAAATTATAATATTTAATATAGTTGACATTAAAAAAATAACAGAAAAGAAAGAACTTGATAAGATTAAATTTTGTCGCTAATTGATGTTAATCAACGTTGAAGTTCAAATATTGGGTTTGCTCATATAGAAGAGGAGTATTGACTAGTTAAAAAAAAAAAAAAAAAAGGAAGAAGGCACTAGAAAGAGAGTGTGTATTTGTAAATTTTTTTAAAGAAATTTTCTTAAATTTTTATTTTATATATTAGTAATACTATTTTATTAAATTATTTATTATGATTATTGTAATTTAGTAGTATGAATATTGATTATGTAATAAGATATATTAGATTAAAATTTTCTCTTTCCTAATAGTTAGAATATGATAATTGGCTTAAAATATATTAAATTATTTACCGTAGACATACTAGAAGTTAATATATGTCAAATGTTCTTTTGTGAAATTTGTGGAAAATGCTAATGACTTAAATAGAAAAATAAAACATGATGGATATTCAAATAGAAAAGTAAGCAAACCTTAGTAATTAAATTTATACTTTTTCCAAAATAATATAATTCCATAGACGAGTTAAAGGCATTTAGATCAACACAATGATTCGTTTGACTTTTTAAGTCAAATTATATATTACTAGAAAGTAGCTAGTTCCATCTTCTATATTTTGCTTAATGTAGACTTGTTAGCCCTCATTAAAGTTTTGACTTTTGAGTGCTTAAACCTTCGAATTTATGCAAAATATACTTTTTGGGAATTATATAACTATTTTGCTTTTATTAAAAATGACACAAGACAAAGGTAACTAACAAAAAATAGAGTTAATTACAAAAATCATGTCCAGGCATTTATACTTTTACACGTGTGTGCTTTTTTTTTTTCCCCTCTAAGTATGCTCGTATGATTATCAAAATCGTAATTTTATTATTACTTTAAATATATAAAATCAGTAAAATCATATAAAATTATACCAAATTAGTAAAATTATAAACTTATAAAATCGCATATCAAAATTTATTATTTTACTAAAATTTTATAACTAAACGATTTTATATTTATTTTAACTAAAAAAAAATATCATAAAATTATAACCTCGTAAAATTGTAAAGCTAACTTGCAATTTTGATAATTATGCATGCTCGTGTTAAACTTTTCATTTTTGTTTTTTTAAGTTACATAACTTGGATTTTTTCATCTTTTCACATTGTATACCTGTGTCATATTTTTTTCAATTATACAACGCGACTTACACAATTTTCCCTAGATACCCATGTTATGTTCTTTTTCTAATTATACAAACACTAGTTAAGTTAAAACTTTATTAAACATATAACAAATGTATGTAAAGTGAAATAGGAGAAAACTGAAATTACGTAATTAGAAATAAAAATATGTCACGTATATACAAAGTTAAGCGCAAAAAACAAAATATATATATATATATATAAATTTAAATTATATAATTGAAAAAAGAAAAACCACAAAGATTGGTAAGGGAAAAGTATGAGAATGGTTAAGCATGTTTTATGTAGCCATCTCCAAAAGAAAAGCATCAAAATATTAAAAAAAAAAAAAGCTAAAAATAGAAGGGGAATTATCTCTCTTTCTTTCTTTTCCCTGGTGTAATTTCATTAGAATTATATATTTTTTTTATATTTATATATATAATAACATGGTTATATATATAGACTTCTAAAAACACTTTTTTATTCACGTTTTAAATACTTAATGTAAAAAATATATTAAATGCATATCAAGTAAATGAAAGAAGACATATTTGCTAATTTTTCCAAATGTTAATAAATGAAAGTAGTTGGGTCGAGCCACTGTTATCGATCGGTGATTAATGCTAGTATCTGTAAGCTTTGTCGCGATGGGGAAAACCATGACTAAACATAGGCTGCTCTTTAGTCTTCTCTCTTTCAGATTTAGTGAAATAGATGAAGAAATTCGTCTTCAGCCCTGTGATGAATCTCGTTTTCAAATACTATATATAGGTGTGTACACACACATATATATATATATATATATGTAAATATACATGTTGGGCACAGAAAGTCTACGAGGAGTGCCTGAAAATCTTGTATCTATTTTTGACATATATGGTGCATTCCTCAGCTGCTGTGCTGGGTTGGATTGACTCGTTCGAGAATTGTATCCATTTTTGACATAGGTCCGAACATACCGTCCAGGAAACTTCGCCCATGTCCACCGACACCCCCATTTTTTGCATCATTCTACTATTATCGGAGAAAAACCTCAATACACATTAATCAATAAATAGTATATAAATATTCATAAAATTTTAACATAAAAAAATATAATTACTATTTTTTGAAAAAATATAATCTTAAATTAATATATATTAAAATTTTATGAATACTTATATGTTATTCATTAATCTATATAGAATATTAACACCATTGAATCTTTTTTCTGATATGTGAATTAGTTTATGGACTTTCTAAACCGAGTAAGTCTCCCTTCTCATATAAATTTGAAATTAAAATAAGCTATTGAAGCTCTAAATTATCACTAATTACTGTCCTTTTTAGTAATGGTTTTTAGTGATGACATTTAGGGTGCATATACACTATATTTTTAAAAATTGTTACAAGGTAAATTCATACGTTGTCAAAAGTTTAAATAGGTTATTGGCACTTAATAATTTTTGGATATATTAATCACTATCCCGAAATTTATTAAAGAGCATACCATGTGGGAAATTAGTTGTGTGAAACTGATCCACAAGGATTTGGCTGTAGTCCAATATTACATAGGCTCCTTTCAATGCGTCGTAAAACATAGATAGGTAGCTAGTGATATAGATGTCGAGCAATTTATAGTTGGATACTTATGAACTAAGAAAGGATTCATTGCCATTTATCTCATGTGATAGACTATGGTCTTGGAATAATGGAAATGCATCGATATGCTTTAAAAACTATATATTAGGGGTGATGGATAAAGGCCACTACTTATCCTCCATTAATCGTTTTAAGAATCTATGAGAATTTGACATAAAAATACTTATAACAACTTTTTATAGTGATCATATTTTAGTGGATCAAATGTTAATTTATATTTAATCTTAGCTACCATTAAGCATTACAAATGGTATCTCATTCTTAATAATTTTTTTTTTTTTTTTTTTTAAGAGAGACACCAGATCCAAATACTATTAAGATCTTATCCTTCAAATCTCTAGTAGGAGGAAACTTCAATGCCCGCCACAATTTCCATGTGATATGTTGAATTTCTAGTTTTTCATTAGAACAAACTACCAAATGCTAATCTTGGATAGACCAAAGAAAACGACCTTGAACTCCTTGAACATCCCCAAACCTGATAGAGAGATCAAACCACACAAATACATATATATACCACTTCATACATATGTTGTTCTCTCTCTCCCTCTTTACACGTGTTATATACGACATTCCATGTAGAACACGCAAGTAAAGTTTTTAGATTTGACTCAACTAATCCCACCCGCACTTCCCCGCCCGCGCGCCAACCCCCTAAAAAAAAAAAAAAAAAAAAAACACACACACACACGTTCCATATACTTTCTACTCTTGAAGGGTCGGTTTTCCACCGATTGACATTTGGACCGGACTCTTCCTTCTATGGTATGTTTCCTATACTGGCTGCCTTGCCAATAATGGTCTATAAATACACGATATGTTTTCTCGTTTTCTCCAATTCATTGAGTGATCCCTTAGGGTTGTCTGTCTTGTGTGTGCTTATTACAACCAAAATCAATACTCGATTATTCATCGACCAACGCATTACAAGTTACCATTTTGATTGCACAAATAGGAAAATTGAGGAATGGGGTCTAGCTCTAAGAATCAACTCTTGTCAAAAATTGCAACAAGTGATGGGCATGGTGAGAATTCTCCATATTTCGAAGGATGGAAGGCATATGATGACAATCCCTTCCATCCAATTCATAATCCCAAGGGTGTAATTCAGATGGGTTTGGCTGAAAATCAGGTTTGACACGATATATATCTTTCTATCGCTTACGATATGCATGTCTTTTTTTTTTTATTTATTTTTTTACCTTTTTCCTTCCTTTTCGGTTTTAAAGAGCACATCTCCGGTGTATATATAAGTTAGTGTGTCAAATTTATGAAAGCTAACATATTATATTTTCTTTTAATTTTGCAGCTATGTTTTGACATGATAGAAGAGTGGATCAAGAAAAATCCTAAAGCATCCATTTGCACCACCGAGGGCATTACCAAGTTTGAGGAGGTTGCCAACTTCCAGGATTATCGTGGCTTGCCTGAGTTTAGAAAGGTAGCTACGATCGAATAAACCCATCTATCAAGTACACTATAAACCTTAAAATACTCGACCTATTTTAGGCACTTGAAAAGGAAAATAAAAATGAAGTGCTCCTATATTTACTGGGTTGTGTTCTAAAATACACACAACAAATTGCATTAACATATGTAATAAGTTATTTATTTAGTATGTATAAATTTTTTATTCAATATAATTGATGGTGCACGTAACCAAATTTGTAAAATGATCAATACAGACCAGCATTGATATATGAATATTTTTTGTTTATGCCTTCATTGTACGAAAACTAACATCTTTTTCATTAATCACAAAACTTGATGGTATATGTTCAGGCTGTCGCCAGCTTCATGGGGGTGGTTAGAGGAGGCATGGTTAAATTCGACCCCGACCGCATCGTGATGAGTGGTGGCGCCACCGGTGCGAGCGAGACGCTCATGTTTTGCTTGGCAGACCCTGGAGATGCCTTCCTTGTTCCCTCACCTTATTATCCAGCGTAAGTATACAGTCGTGGTTAATTTTCCACGCATGTATTGTAAAATGTGCAAACAATTAAATATTTAATAAATATCATACGCACCCGGTAATTGAGAACGCGGTGCGGAAAAAAATAAATAAATAAAAGCGAAACTTCTGCCGCTAAAGAAATCATTTTAGGGATTTCGTCCTTGTTTTTTTTTTTTCACAAGATTAATATTATTATTTTTTTTAACTTTTGATTTAATCATTTTTACATATGTAAAAATAAATAATAAGATGATATACAAGATTGATCTAATAAATCTCTAAATTTTTACATAGCTTGAAATAGAATAAGCAATTAAATAGAAGAATATACTTGTCAAATGTCATCATGGGCCCTCAAGTTGAACCTTGGGAGATGTTTTCAGATATGCATGGAAGTCAATCTGCTATAACTTTGAATTATATAAAGTTGAACATATTAAAGCTCTTTGGTCAAAACATCATTGATGCAATCTAATGTAGTAAAAAAATATAATAATAGTAGGAATATTGACGTATCAATAAAATGAATCGAGTTTAATTTTCTATTCCTCAATAATTGTAACATGATAATTATATAAAAAAAATATTAATTAGCTAATTAATAGTGTCACTCTAGTTTATGCAAGAAAATATGCCCGTACAATTTGACATTCTCAATGCTGAATCAGATATCATTATTTCCAGTAAAAGATGGTAGTTAAAATTAAATTGAGTGCAGGAAATATTTGCACCTTTTAACTTCATTTTCTCATTCCGTACGAAAATTATTGTATAAGTCATCAATTCTGACAAGAATTTGACTATTGCGTCTTCCTTTTGTAGAAGAAAAATTAAACTTGTCCTCTTTTTTTCAAAATATTCTTTATTGTATTCCAGTTTTTAGCTCGACAATAATAGTTGTCTTCATCTTGTTCTCCTTTTAATTCTTCTCGTGCTATACGATTTTCTTAATCAAATGTTACCTAATTAACTATTTTCCAAAGATCATAGCCTTGTTTAATAAAAAGCTTATACACTTCACGGCTTCACATTATTAATTATTTTTTTGCCCATTTTTTTTTCTTTTATAAGCAATCTAGTCTTAAAATCTCAACCTGTAAACATTTTGGGTTGAATTTTACAGGTTTGCTAGGGATCTAAGGTGGCGCACTGGTGTCCAATTAATCCCAATCAACTGCTCCAGCTCTAACAACTTCGAGATTGCCATTTCCGACTTAGAAGCAGCATACAGCCAAGCTCAGGCAGCCAACATCAACGTCAGGGGCTTGATCATCACTAATCCATCTAACCCACTTGGTACAACGTTGGAGAGGGATGTCCTTAGAGGTCTATTGGCATTCATTTGCCAGAAAAAAATCCACCTAGTGTGCGACGAGATCTATTCCGCTACCGTGTTTGGTTCTCCTAAGTTCGTAAGCATAGCCGAGGTCATGGAAGAGATGGAAAGCAATCGCGATCTCGTCCACATCCTCTACAGTTTGTCCAAGGACATGGGTTTTCCTGGCCTTAGGGTTGGAATTATCTATTCATACAACGATGCTGTTGTGACTTGTGCACGTAGGATGTCGAGTTTTGGATTGGTGTCCTCGCAGAGTCAATATCTGCTTGCTTCCATGCTATCGGACGAGACATTCATCAAGAGGTTCCTAGAAGAGAGCTCGAAGAGGCTAGGAAGAAGGCACGATATCTTTGTTAAAGGACTTGAGGAAGTTGGCATTAGTTGCTTGAATAGCAACGCTGGCCTTTACTTTTGGATGGATTTGAGGCATCTACTTGAGGAACAAAGCTTTGAGGCTGAAATGGACTTGTGGAGAGTGATCATAAACGATGTGAAGCTTAATGTATCGCCCGGCTCGTCGTTTAAATGTGCCGAACCGGGGTTTTTTAGGGTTTGCTTCGCAAACATGGATGATCATACCGTTGTAGTAGCATTGAAAAGGATTCAAGAATTCGCTGCTAATGGTGGAAAGGAAGAAGTAGGGAGAGCAAGCAAGAGAACATGGAAAAGAAACCTGGGAATCAGTTTGTCGTCTAAGAAATATGATGAGACCATTCTTTCATCTCCTCACTCTCCAATTCGTCAATCTCCTCTTGTTCGAGCCAGGACATAACTATATGAAGCTGAAAATTTATGATAAAACAAGATTATTGGTACAACTTTAATTTTGACATACAAACTAAGTTAACTTAAGATTTCCCTTTTGGTTATTTCTAAATCATGGTCATTCATGCGAAGATGGGACTCAGGGAGAACTCAAGATTTGCTAGTGTGATGAAGGTTACAATAAGGTTTAGAAGATTCAGTCCTCCTAGTAGTAACTTTGATTTTTCTTTTTTGGCCTTTTCTTGTTGTGTTTTTAGTCAAGATGATTTTCGTAACGGTTTCTGACACTTAAAATGTTTTATTGGCTGGGTTTTTTGGCCCCATACGGGGTAAGTATAGCTATTGATCAAGACATCTACGAGGTGTATGTATTCCTAGATTATTATAAATTGAAGACTATATTATGTTTCATCATTTTGTCTTAAAGTTCTAAAAAAGTTTTCTTAATTTTCCGTACGTGTAGAGGCTAGTACAATGAAATTGTCAATCCACAGTCTGACTCAATCTTTTTAATAAAACTATTTAGAAGAACCCCTAATCTACACACGTGGTTCATTAATACTACTAAACTTTTTTTGTTTTGCCATCCGAAGCCAGCTCAATTTCTATGAGATAATTGCATCAACCCTCCCAGTTTTCTACAGCATAAATAATACATATCAGCAGCTACAACAGGGATTTTTCATCTAAGTCATCGCCTCAGAGCAATTATTATGTTGATCTAGGACTAGGCATTTTGATGTTGCATGTCTAGTTAAATGAGAACAAAAAACACGAAATATTCTCTTATTCCTAGTAGATGGGGTACCGCATGTCTCATGAACATGAAAACACCACCTAATACCACGGAAAAATTTTAAATGATGTTGTCTATACAGACAAAAAAGAAAACCCTTTTCTTGTGTACACTGTCGTTGTGTCGACCAATCGACCATACATAAGTTGAAAAATTACTCAAAACGAAGAAACAAAAAAGTACGCGCAGAATAATAACGCTACATGGTTACGTTTTCTCTTCAACATCATCTAAAAGATGTACTACACATCTAAGAAAGCTTCAATCTATTTATACAGTACGTGGACTGATTAGTTAGTGGCTGAAAAAATATTAACAAAATTTTAACATGGAATCCTTTTTTTAAATTAAGAATAGTCAAGTATAGTGGATACTTAGTATTCACCAATACTCACGTGTTATAAACCCATGACTCCTTTTTTGCTATACACCACAACTCTCTTTAATTCTTGAGTTATGCTTTTAGAAAGAGAAATTCAGCCTAGGGTCTTGCACCATGCATACAAGCAACACGCATGGTCCACAATGTATATCCTTTTGGGACCAAACATGATAATGACTTATCCATCTCTGAGATTAATCTCTATTGAATAGCAAGGTTTTATGCCATCACTAATGATTCAAGCCACGGATTCAAGCCAGCTCCAAAAGGACACAGGCTGGATAAGCTCGGTTTTTACGTAAATCAACTCAAAATTATCGACGCGCTCTCTTTAGTTTGTAGGACTAGGTTTCCAGCAAAGTAAAGCACAGTGGAAGTAGTTTTCCAAGCATGTTGTATCATGTTATGTGTATAGCGTGCAACATATATATGAACTTTTAAGTTATACATTTGTCACACGTGAAACCAAGGATAACCACCCTGCCCGATAAGACCAAGTAAATACACTATCAAATCAAATCTCTGAGTCAATTTACTAAATTTTCGTAAAACTGATTCTCCAAAGAGGTGTAAGCAAAACACTAGCCAAATAACTATACTATGCAACCCACGGATACACATTTGTACAAATCCATAATGCATATACAAGCTTACTTTTACTAAACGCAACAAATAAATTCAGTTAGGTTATAATCTATCCACTATGTGATGCATTTTTAGTTTCTCTCTCCAAATGTCCTACTTTTATAAATTCATACTTCCATTATACGGACAACTACTTTAGCTACAAACAATAGCATTTGCACTTGAATTATAAGCTACATCATTTCGAATGCTTACCACTTACTAAAGGTATGGAAATAGGTTTTAGCTCATAAGTCAGCCCATTTAATTTATTTTTTAAATAAGTATAGGTTGAAATATTTTAGCCTACTAAATCTGACTCGTTTAACCTGTGGACCAAAATGAATCAGTTTGGATTGATTCGTTTAACATATTTATACATTTAGAAGCTAGCTTGCATAACTTGCTTTTAAATGAGTCAGTGTCAAGGTTTTCTTTATTAGTTTAAAAAATAAGCCAAATAAATCTAATCTATTTAACTTGTAGGCTAAAATTAGCTAATTGGGCTAACTTATTTAACCCACTTATACACTTCTACCACTTACAAGATATATAAAAACCCAGTCATATGACCGTTGCAGTTGAAACTCCTAACATAGACTTAAGCAAACTAGCAAACAATTATTTATTTGAAAGTGAAATAGTTGTTAGATTCATTTTGTTGAAATCTACAAGCATAATAAAAATGCAACATTTTAGTTACTTACAAAGTGTTGTCTCAAAACACCATTATTTGTCTTTTTACTTCTACCATATTCCTATGTTGATAATCTTAAATGATTAACAATTTAATAACTAAATCATTATTTAATCTAATTAGTTTTTATATCTTTCTTATGCTTAGACAGTTATTTCAATTAATTTAAAGTTATTTTGTTTAATAATTTGTCAATTTGTAGGGTATGGGTTGACTGTACTAGGATTAAGGATAGATAATTATTGACTAATTCTCTACTTAAGTTAGTGTAGCTACCTTGGAGACAAGGCAATCCCCCAATTTGCCATCGTGAATACTTTGTATGGATTTTTAGCAAATTTCTTTTGTCTTTTTTACTAATTTATTGCTTATTTGATCCTAAGGTTTAGCTTTTGTAGATAGAGGGATCTAACTAAAGTAGTCATGTTTATGTTATGTACACATCATGTTTCAAGTAGCTTTAGATAAGTGATTTAGAGATAAAACTTAAAGGAATAGCTTAGAGAGATTGATAGGAAGATAGGCAATTTAGGAGTCTTGAATGCACAATTGATGGGGAAGGGAGCTTAGAGTGTCAACCTCATAGTTCTTGAGTGATTGAGATCATTATTATTATTTGTGTACAAATTGCTTGCTTGATCTTTCATAGTACAGACTTTACCATGGATAACTATTTCTCTAATATCTGAGAAGTATCAAATAAGGATTTAGGGTTAAATATTTATAAACTCTTGGCCATGATATCGTTTGTGAGATCATCTTTTGATCTAATAGATGAGATTAAGTTTATTCATTTTTAAGATTATCCTGATGGGTTTGTTATTGACCCAAAGCTAGTAGCTCCCCTTAGTAAGTGCATGAACTTGTCTAAGAAGGATTGAGAATGGAAAAATTGGTCCCAATTTAAAATCACCAAATCAAATCTCCTTAAGTCATCTTTAAGTACAAACTACACCTTAGGTGTTATCACTTAACCTAAGAAGTTAAGACCAAATCAATTGTAACCTTAGCACAATATTTTAATATCATTAGTTATAGCTTTTACATTTAATCACCTAACAAAAATTCTTTGAATAGAGTATAAGTATTTTGGACATCTTAGAGAAATGCTCTTTTGAGTATTGAAGTCACTACTTAGCGTATACGCATTATATAGCTGTTTTATTGTTGCTTAGTGTGTTTATGCATTTAAAATGCAAACTTAAAAATATGTTTTTCTAACCAACATCTTGCATTGAAGTTCTTTTGGGATGTAATCTCAAGTATCAATCTTTAGACTCATAGATTTTGGTTTGTTCCTATGGTAATATATATACACATGTGCATGTGCATACTTATATGCAAATACATACATATATACATCTATACAAAACAACTCCTCCAACTACTCAAGAATTGGTTTTGAGTCATCTCATCCACTAAATAAATATACATACGCATGAACATTATATATATATACTAATACATTCATTCACATGCATGCATATATATGTATGTGCGAGTGTATCAATATATATATATATATATGTATATGTATATATTTAATGTCATAAACCAACTATTTGGGTTAGTATCAAAGCCTAAGGAGTTAAGCTTATTTATTTAAGGATGTATCAAGGAGATTTGACTTAGTAGGCTAAATATAGAGATTTTCAAATTGGTTCGATCACTTATGGCTCTTCTTAGTTAGCTTTATGCTTCAAATGCCTTTTTATAGGCTTATTTACAAGACCATTGAGCTTGGAGACTCATTTGTAAGAAATATAGAGATTGGGTTATATTAATTGACTTGATTACATTAAAAACCCATAAGGAGTGACAAGTGAATTAAAAGAGGCTTAATCTCATGTATTGATTATTAGAAAAGATCTAATAGATGTTGTAAATCACTTATTTCATTCATCAATCTCTAGAGTCATCGAGTAATTGAGATGAAACATTGAAATACATAATAAAAAGCCTTCTTCTCCTTACATGTAAGGTTTTGGAGATTCTAAGAAATGTTTTCATGTTACTGAAATCATCACATTAAAGATCAAATTGAGAAATTAACAAAGAATGATCCAAGAATAATCAATGACACTCAAGAACTGTAACAAGCATGTCTACTATAAGCCATAGAGATTACCTGTTCATCCTTTTATGCCTCTCTCTAATCGTATCCATTTGTGTAATATCAAAAATTCTTAAGGTCCTCTGACATGCAATGCTTATGCAATTAATCAACTACACAAGCCTCATGTATGTGTTTGTATGTATGTGTATATAAGTATGTATACATTTATATATATGTAGTTAACTTCATGAGTTTTAATAGAAGCTCTAAATATTTCCTATGCATGAAATTCTGAAGGCAAAATCATTAATTTGGTTGCACAAAGTAAAATGTGAGGTTAACTCACTGTAGTCCTTATTAGAGGGATTAATAAGAGTAAGGATTTTTGAGAGCAAAAGACTCACAAAATGATGAAAGGGTTTCTTATATTAAAAGCTTAATAATAAATGCGGCCAAAGAAGGACTACTTATAATAAGTTCCTAGGGAAAATATCAAAAGGGAAAGAACAAACATAGTATAATCTAAAAGTAGTAAACAATGTCTTAATACTATCCTAGAAGGGTAAAAGAGGCAAAATGAAAAATATATTATGGATGTATGTACATTATCAAATGTCAAAGACATGTGTCAAGGAAGGATAGGTAGGCTTTCTAGTAGAAAGGACAAAGGCTACTTATGGTGATTTTAGTCTAAATAAGGAAGGTGGCTAAGAAGGAAACTAGTCAATTCATTGTTGTAGTAGCTTAGATCGGTGGAATGCTAGGTATGGATCAGATCAATCAGGCTCCTTCAAGTTAGTCATGATGTTAATATGTTAAAGATTTTGGAAAAGAATTTGGCATTGGCTTAGACAAGAGAATGGTTAGTTATGTGCACTCTAGAAAGTGGTTAAGGCTATGGAAAAGAAAAGGGATCTTGTCCTTAGTTGGTTGCTTGGCTAGGATTCAATGCATGAGGTCCTGAAGTCCACATGCTAGATTGTAAGTGACTAAACTGGGGACTTTATTCCCATCATTCCTTAGGTTATTATGGGTTTGACCTCAAATCTCATAGATCCTCATTCATCTTGTCGTCTTCAGCATGATAAGAAGTTAGGTTGATTACATTAAAGATAGTAGAAACACCAGTCTTTGGCTATCTTGACCTTGTAAGCATTGTCATTAATTGTCTACAAAACCTTAAAAGGGCCATCAACTTGAGGGGACAACTCATTCTTCCTTTGTTCCTAGCTAAGATGAATCTAGACTAAGTTACCTAGCTTGAAAAGTACTACCTTTCTCCCTCAGTTCACTTGTTTTTATTACTTGGCAATGGTCATTGCAATATAGTTGAAAGCCTTCTGATGCAACTATTGGAGTTCTTAAGCTTGATTAACACCACTTAAGCTTTCCTCCATTGAGGTTGGTATGGCCACCAGGTCAAAGGAAATAGTTAAGTTGTATCCATACACAATTAGGCTATGTTATGGACTGAACTATTGTAGGTGAATTTTATAATAAGTATGCATAGATCCTAATTGGTAAGATTCTTGTGAACCATAGCTTATTATAGAACTTCAAGAATTCGGTTGACCACTTTGGTTTGCCTATCCATTTAGGGATGGATAGTAGTACTGAACATGAGCATGGTGCCCAACTTTCTCCATAGCATCTTTTAGAAGAAGTTAAGGAGCTTAATATCACAATCTAAGACAATGTTATGCAGAATGTTGTACAACCTAATAATTTTCTATAAGAAAAAGTTAGCAACCTAAAGGGCATCATCATTTTTGTGGCACGAAATGAAATGCATCATTTTATTGAAGTGGTCAACAATAATCAAAATCAAGTCTTTTCCTCTCAAATTCCTAAGTAAACTTAGGATGAAGTCTACACTCATATCATCCTAAGGCTTAGTTAAAACTGGTAGCAGTGAGTATTCCCCAAAGGGCTCTTCCCTTCTTTTAGCTCCCTTTCATACTTCATATCTCTCCACAATCTTGTCTACATTCTTCATTTGGCTAGCCTAATAGAAACATTCTTTCTATAGCTCGTATGTCTTCTTTTCTCCAAAGTATCTAGATAGTGATCCACCATGAGCCTCTCTAATAAGTAACTACCTTACTAAACAGCTGAGAATACATAATTTTCTTCTTTAGAATAAATATTCACCCACCATATAATAGTTATCCATAGTAATTCCTTTTTTGCAATTGTCCACAATAAGATGAAACTAAGGATTTTGAGTATATTGCTCGATGATGAGTAAACCTATCAATTTGGTTTGAAGGGTGGTGAGTAGTGTGTATCAATCTAAGAGGGCATTAGTTACAACATTGGCACTTCCCTTTTCATATTAAATGACATAGGAAAACCCTTTCATGAATTCTACCTACTTAGCTTACCTTCGAGAGAGCTTCTACTGACCTCTTAAGTGTTTCAAAGTTTCATGATATGTGCAAATGACAAATTACTTTGGTTGTAGGTAATACTGCCACATTGTCAAGGCTTAGACTAATGAATAAAGCTTCTTCTTATACACAAAATAATTCGGAGCAACACCTTTAAGTTTCTTTGAGGGCATTAGTTACAACATTGGCACTTCCCTTTTTATATTAGATGACATAGGAAAACCCTTCCATGAATTTTACCTACTTGGCTTGCCATCGAGAGAGCTTCTATTGATCTCTTAAGTGTTTTAAAGTTTCATGATATGTGCAGATGACAAATTCCTATGGTTGTAGGTAATACTACCATATTGTCAAGGCTTAGACTAATGGATAAAGCTTCTTCTAGTACATAAAATAATTTAGAGCAACACCTTTGAGTTTCTCACTATAATATACAATAAGTCGCCTTTCTTGCATCAACACCATTCCACTCCTAACTCTTAAACCATCACACTTTAGCTAGACAGTTTTGTCGAAATCTAGTAGTATTAGCATTGGAGTTATGATCAACTTCTCTTTTAACTCTTAGGCTTGCTCTCCCCATTTAAACTCAAAATATTTTTCTTAGTGAACTTAGAAGGAAGGGCTACCATGGTATTGAAGTTGCGAATAAACCTCTTGTAGAATGAAGCTAGACTATAGAAGCTCCTTACATCGGGTTATGCTTATAGGGGTCAACCAGTCAAGTATAGCTCTCATCTTTTCCTTGTCTACTTATACTCCTCCAAACACAACATCTCCCAAGAAAACCACCTCATCAAGACAACATGTGCACATATTAAGTTTGCCAAATAGTTGCTTGACACAAAGTATGTCAAAAAGTAGATTTGAAGTGCTAAATGTAGCTACGCAGATTGGCATTATACACTAAAATATCGTTGAAATAGATAGTGACACATCTTCCAATCAAGGATCATAATACATGATTCATAAGTCATATGAATGTGCTTGGTGCATTGGTTAAGCCAAAAAGCATAACCAGCCATTTGAATAGATTATGTTGCATTTTGAATGCGATCTATCCATCTCCAAGTCTCATCTGGATTTGGTGGTATTTTCTCTTCAAGCCAATCTTTAAAAATATTTTAGCACTATGGAGCTCTTTTAAGATATCATCAAGCTTAGTATGGGATACTAATACTTAATGTTAATCTTGTTTATAACACAGTTGTTCATATACATGCACTAAAATTCATCATTCTTTAGGATAAGTAGAGCAGGTACAATACATAGGTTGAGTCTCTCTCTAACATATCCTCTCACAATCAACTCATTAACCCATTTCTTTAGCTTAGTTGCCTATTCAAGGTTCATTCTATAGGCCGACTTGTTGGCAAATAACACTTAGTTATAAATTAATATGGTGCTCAATACCTTTGAATAGAGGTTACCCCTTAGGTAACTATGAGCCCCTAAAATTGCATCTAGTGCAATCACACCTAAATTTTAGGCCTTAAGAACAAGCTATTCATTGAGCTTAAACTTGATGACGGACCCACAAAAGTTAGTAGAAGTGATCCGATAAACTTAAATTTTAAAAGCAATTTAATAAGAGTTGAATTTTAGTTATAAAATCAAACTATTCATTATAGTACTAAATTTATGGGAACCCCTAAATTTGAAGTCCAAGATATATAATGAGGCACTAAAGATAAATTATTTAAGCTAGAAAGTGAATGATATGACATAAATAGCCTATGGATTATATGTATATTTCTTAAATATACCCATTATATGTGATAAAAGTACCCATAAATCAACATAAAACCCCTAAACATGAGTAAATTAGATGTAACTTCTAAAATTTTGAAAGAAAGTATATCCCAAAAATTAATGATATGGAAAAAACATAATTTATTGAACATAATTACTCACTACATGCACAGAGTATATAGAATATATACCCATATATTAACAAAACCCCTAGATATTGATAAATTATACCCTAAATGCTAAAACTACCTTAAAATAACAACCAAAACCTATCAAAATATTAGGATTTGCATCAAACTTTTTGTTACAACACCTCCAACAGCCATCAAGCAGGCAAAACATCAAAGATTCATGGATCAAGGCCACATCATGCTTAGAATAAATTTAGGAAAATTTTTTGAAACACAAACTTAATGACTAACCTCCTTAAACAAGTATAAATAGAAGTTAGTACTTCATTTTAAACATTTTAGAAACCTAGGAAACAAATAGAAAACTAGAAAAAAATTATAGGAAATTTAGAAAAATTAATGAAAAATAAGGGAAGGACTGACTTAAGTTAGTTCAATGACTAAACTAATATATAGAGCCACCAATGTCCAACTCCTTTGACCAACCCTCTTCATTGGTTGGCCATCAAAGCTCCAGTGGTCAATATGCTCTAATTTTCATCTTGTTTTTGTTTTAATTTCTAAAATTACTAAATCTTTAAAAAAATTATGAGAAAAATTTTTCTTATGTTAGTTTAGTTGAGCTTTTGTGTAGTAGTTTTGTTTTGATGAAATTTGAAATATTTTCTATACTTCCTTCATAATATGCCCTACTTATTCAAATTTACAAGGCAAAAATAAATTAATTAAATGATGCTATTTCTTACACAAAAATTTTCAAGTTTAATTGTATGAATCCTACTTTTTGTTGTACGAGTGTTTAATATTTATTATATTTTTGAACTAAAAAATTGTTGAAAATGGAATTGATAAAACATGTTGGTTTTCATAAAATTAATTAATGAAATTAACATGTTGTGACCTTTGAACACTAGTAATGATGTCAAGAAACATTGCAATTAGTTTTACATGTTGTAGATGTAAAGGTCCGATTGGAGTAGTCATGTGTATATTTCATGAGTGATGTGCTGTACGTGATTTCAAAGAAATGAAGCAAGACTGTCATGTAAAGGGATAATTAAGTGAAAACAAGGCAGAGAGGAGGGACAAACAATCTCAGTGTTTCAAATGCATAAGTAATAGATAAGGTAGCCTTAGGGGACCTTAGGCGTTCACCTTGTAGCTTGAGCGAATGAGATGAATTCTTTTCTTGAACGCTATTTGATATTAGAGAATAGAGTTTTCACAGTGGAGCATCGTTTCTCTGATCTCTCTAAGAGTTCTAAATGATGAGGAAATGCTAGGTATTTATGGGCTCTTGGCCATAATAGCATCCGTCTAATTATCTAGATGATCAATGGATGAAATGAAGCTTATTTTATTTATAGTTATCTAAAATAAGCTAGCTAATGGGCCTAAAGCCAGTAGTTTTCCTTATAAGTGCATGCGCCTACCTAAGAAAGGTTGGAAGTGGATAGACCGGTCTAAGGATCCTTATTCCGAGCTTACTAAAGCAAATCTCCCTAGATCATCCCAATATGGATTGAACTCCTTAGGCCCTGTTACATAACCCAAGGAGTCAAGCCTAAAAAAATAATGGGCTTATCTCAATAACTAATATAACAATTTTGAACCCTTTATATTTTTTCCCTTAACCAAAAGTCCCTTAGATACATTCAAGGGGGTTTTAGGCATTTCTAAAAATTGTTTCTTCAACTGTTATATAGATGCATTGAATGTTCACTTTACTTGCTTGATTACTTCAAATATCTATGGAATTGATGCTTCTTTTGGATCACTAGCAAGCTAAGTATGATATGCTAGTATTCATTTTGCTACTAAAGAACACATATTTTAATGTGCTTTTGTATTGCACTATTGACTTATTGCTCTCATGACATTGATTCACCAAATAATGTGTGCATGGTGTCTCTTTTTGGTATTTCTTCCTCATTTTACGATCATTAGTAGAAAAATAAAATCATTACAGCATTTACTAGAATCTAAAGCTTTCATAACATCTCGTCTGGCCATATTATATGCATATATATGTGTGTGTGTATGTGTCATTGATACAAGTAAATGAGGTAGTGTTGTTTTGTGAAATGAAATGATAACATCTATCCCTTTACGAAGATTGCAAGAGTTACATCGCATTATGTAAAGACAGCGTGGGGGTGCAGGGGCAATGCCCTTACGGTATGGTGCCTTTTTTTTTAAAGGGTACATATCAATTATATATATATATATATATATGTTGATGACAAGAAACAACCTAGTTGGCAGTGGACGGGCATTGGAATCCAAGAAATCTTGAATTTAATCCTTGTATGCGCAAATCTTTTTTTTTTTTTTTCAAAATACACAACCCATTATCTTTTTTTTTTTTTTTGTGCAACATATCTTCAGTAACTAAATAGATTTTTTTTTTTTCATATCTGCTCCAAATCTTGTGTGTATCATGTAACCTTTACTCAAACACAAACCTATTCAGTAATATATATATATATATATTCTTAAATCTTTTCCCAATTCTTTAATTATTACTTGTATTTGAAATATTTCCTAATATAATTTCCAAGCCAATCTTTAAATATCCCAAGTTAGCAAGTAAATTTTTTTTTTATTATTTCTTTATTGATAATAGCAAATCTTTTCCAAAGGTGTATCTCTAATATATTAAATCTTCAATACTTTTGTCAAATCTTTTTCCACAACTGAATATTACTAGCAATATCTCATTTCAAATCCTGGCTTCAATCCAACAATGTCATCAAAGTCTATCAAAATATCAAATCTAGATTTTTAATCTTTATCCTTTTGCCTCTGTCACTTCTATATATATATATATCAAGTCATCGACTTCTTTTGCTCTATCACATTTCTTTCATCAATTTCTTTCTTTTCGATTCTTTCATTGTTCTGCTTCAATCTTATTTAGGTGGCACTCAGGATAACTTGACTCAGATTCTTGTCCATGCTTACATAGGTAATACTTCAATCACATTTTCAACCTTTTTTTTTTTTTTGCCGAATTATTTCACCACAATTACTAGACTTTTCTCGTTGCATTACTCAACATGTGCAATTCTTGAACTTGGTTTGAAGTATAGCTCTTATCTGGTGTGTTGTCACCAACTTTGTTTCATATTTCTTCAGTCCCTTTTTTTTATTCTTTATTATTTTTTTTAACCTTCTCATCATTCTTCTATAGATTTAATTTGTTGACAACAACAAGATTATCATTCACATCATACACTTGATAGAAAATTCTTGAAGGGTAACACCAAGCAACTGTGACCAAGTTACCAAATCCTGGTGTTTTTCTTTTCACTTTCTTTCCATGCATCTAGAACATAACGGTAGCAAGTAAATCCTCCCTTTTGCTTTTCTTCAAGCATTGTTAGCTCTTACAATGTTTAGCTTTAACTTTCTTGGAGATATCAAATTATCATGTGTCAATATAATTATATATATTATCACAAACTTTAAACAGCTTATATCTCCTAAATATATGTCATCAATTCCTAGATAATTACATGCCCACAATCAACCCCTTAATTTTTTTCTTTAACAAAAGCCAATGCTTAAGTTAGGAGTTAGACTTCAATCATTTAGTCACTATCTTCCTCAAACTAAGTTTTGCATGTCTCCTTGCTCCGACTTTTGTTGCTTTTTCTTTCATTATATATATATATATATATTTTACTCAATATTGGTAACATTGAAGAGCAATTTCTTCATATAATAATCATATATTATGGAAACCATATGAACCCTATAGCATGAAAATAGTTTTATCTTAATAATAAATATGACATCCCTTTAGTATAGATACCTTCTCAATATAAGACAATAAGATCATGCAACTTCTATTTCTTCTACGTATTTTTCGCAATAGCTTGTACCTTAACCAATAATGTAGGATCCTTAACTCAAAAGCATGCCTTATCAAACTTCCACATCCGTTTAAACAAATGAATGTGCATCTTCCAAATCAAAATCTCAAGAGACTTCTTATTATTCCAAATCCCCCAAATATTATTCACTCTCCTCTTCTATTAAGTTCAAACTTTTTCAATATTAATCTTCACAACTTGGGAATGTTAATTATATATACACATCTAATGATGTCGTTATCTTTTATTATTATTTTTTTTTTCACTTGAAGTTCATGTTGTCACTACTTGTGCTTCAGATTATTACCTCATTTCCTAACAAGGAGAGTTCTACACACACCCCCACCCCATTATTATTAGTTGCCATACTAATGTACATGCTTCTAGCTTTCTTTAGTCCTCATGTGTTACATCCATGATATAGCAACTATAACTTAAGTCCTCACCACCATACTTAGGCAACTATCACATAGACCTTTATATATATATATGTGTGTGTGTGTGTGTGTGTGTGTGTGTATTAAATTACCCTACTAATGTCCTTGTTTGTTCATCAAGATGGAATTTAGGCATTCTTTTAAGTGTACAGCATATGCGTGAACTTGCTTTGTTATTGAAACTTTTTTTTTTTAAGTTATTAAGTATTAGTTTCTTGAATTAGAGAATATATTGATTTTGCGCTCTTGTATGAAAAGAGATGAAGTCCAATCTAAGTCAAAGTATAGAAATTGCAAAGATGAAGGACTTATTAGTGCATTAAGATAAATGTCCACCACCTATCCCGTGTCTTCAAGATAAGTGGTTGGACAAGACTATCTCTAAAGACACATTTTGGGACAAAGCCAAGCGTCGAGAAGCCTGTACAACACCTCGCACTGATGGTAGTCTCTAATTTATCAAGCGCAAGCCTCGTGCTGATTCTAGAAACATTATCAAGGGAGATTTAGTATTGCGCTTTAGAAACGAGAGAAGATAGCTACCTCTCTCCAATACCCAATTCTCATTCCTAAAGGAGCCACCCTTTAGTTGAGATGATTGGGTAGCATACATTGTAGAGAAGCCATAATACATTACTTTACTAAAGAAGGCTAAAGTCTTTTGTGTTATTACAACTTCTACTTGGTTGTGGTTCCCGCAAACGAGTGGAATGGAAGTATGGCAGGCAATCATCTTGTGTTGGAGTATTCAAACCCATGCATTTATCACTTCATGGGTGGGGGGGATAACTCTAACATTAGAAGACATAGCTATACGATTGAATCTTCGTAGCTTTGGACAAGCTGACCCTACTACTATGACCACCTCTCATAAAGAGCATAGCTTTCAAATATCCTTAATGGGTGCTTTGTAAGCTACCCCCACTAAGAAGAAGAAGCCATGTTTTGCTTATTGGCTTACATAGTTCATTAAGGAGTGAAGGAAAGACAAGCCTCAGGTTCTACGCCTAGGTTACAGGAAAGAGTCAGTCACTTCGTATCCTCTTTCTCTCTCTTTCTCTTTTTCTTAATTTTTTTTTCAATATTCAAGTTATTTTCAACACTTTCTAATAAAACTTGCTAATTGAAAGAAATTTGATTACTTTCCTCTTATCCTTCTATTCTTTATTTATTTCAATTGTTTAGTTATATCAAATAACAAGGCTTCTTAACTTGGAGGTGGCCTATGCCATTGAAACTTGTGGGGGTCATTGTGTGCTTTAAGAGGTAGTGCTTCACTTAGTGGCAACATTGTAAAAGAGATGCCATAAGAGTAGGATTTGCTCCTTAAGGCTTGTGAAGCCTAGAGCATAGCGTTGTGCATTGGAGGCATGCTCTCATTTGCTAGCAACAATAAGTCGAGCACATAAGATAAAATAGTTAATCATGCTTAAGCAGTGGTAGTGACATGTGCTAAGCAAATTATTAGTGGTCAAGAGGGTATTTCCCAATACGTAAACTTGTATCGCTTTTTCTTTACTTATTCATGTATTAGCCTTATGCGCTAAGAAGACGTATCTCTAACTTTACAACAATAAGGAGATAAGAATAGAATACAAAATTAAAATTGTGTACTAAGCGGATAGATCTCTAACTTTGCAGTAATAATAATGCAAAAGAAAGTAAAAGAAAATAAAGAAATAGATTAATGGAAGTTGAATGTTTCATTCATGTGAGTTGCAAATACCTTGTTTGATTTACAAATGAAACTTTTTAATGTATTGAAAGTTAACAGGAGAGGTTATTGCATCGGTTTTCTGATTAAGGAGCTTATAGTAGCCGCTGTCATGGACCTCATAAATTATAAAAGGGCCTTCCTTCTTCGGTGTAAACTTTAGCATTGGAATACCATGCCGTACATGCTCTATTATAGGAAGTACAACGTCGCCTTGTTGAAATGATCTTTTCCTAACTAGGCGATCATAAGCAATACTAAGTTACCTCTAGTAATTAGCAAGATTGCGCTTGGCAGTGTCTCGCCTTTCTTCTAAGGCTTTAAGATCTAGCATACGTAAACTGTCTAGTTCTAATTTAGCATTGAGGGCCAAGCATGTAGAAGGAATTAAGATTTCAATAGGCATCACTGCCTCAGAACCATATACCAAAGAGAAAGGTGTCGTCTGAGTAGGACCTTGCTTAGAAGTTTTGTAAGCCCATAGTGCCAGTGGTAATTTGTTATTCCATTCTTTATGATTTTCGTGAACCATCTGACTAAGGACCTTTAAGAGAGTCTTATTTGTTGCCTTTACTTGGCTATTTCCCTTCGGACAGTATGGTATGGATTTCACATGATCCATATTGTAAGAAGCTAGCAACTGTCATACATGTGATTTGATGAAAGGAGTGCCATTATCTGAAAGGATATGCTTTAGGATCCTAAAACAGCAAATAATATGCTCCTTTATGAAATTTGCTCTAATAGGTCCTATTGCATTCTTGAAGGGGGTTACTTCAACCTACTTAGTGAAACATTCAGTCCCAACAAGGATCCATATGCACCCTTTAGATGGTGGGTTTATTGGACCAATTAAGTCAAATGCCCAAGTATGAAATGGCTATGGAATGGTCAAGCTCTACAAGGTAATTGCGGGAGTATGGATTCCATCACCATGTTGTTGGCATGTGACACACTTCTTGGCAAAATAGAATGCATTATTTTCTATGGTGGGCCAATAGTATCCCATATCAAGCAAGTAGTGGTACAACTTCCTTCTCCCTTGATGTTCTCCACCATCTCCGAAGTGTGCTTTAGACAATATAGTTTCTGTTTCAAGAGGTGTTATACATCGGAGAGGCTTTCCTATGAATGATACCCTGTACAACTCATCCTCATGTATAAGATACTTTCTTACCTTATGCTTCACTAATTGGGCATTTGTGCTGTTTGTAAGCAAAACATTATTTTTCAAGTAATCGATGTAAGAGTACCTCCAACTTGCACTTACTACAAAGTTGCATTCTCCTTGGTCAGAGAGTTCAGCACACTTTAGGCAACTCATTTGTAGTTGGGATGCATCTTTAGACATTGTTGGTTGGTAATAACCTGCATGCTAAATGCGGCGATATAAGGGTGGCCCTTCTTCTCTGCACCAGATCTTATGGTATTTATCTAACTTCAAATGAGCTTGTTTTTCACAAATACATCGAGACAAGACATCTTCTGGTCCCTTAAAATACAAGACACCATTAATATAAGTGAAGTATTTCAAAGTTGTCACAGAAGCAGCATTTGGATGCGTTAACTATGCCTTGATGAGACTATGCCATTCGTCTTGCACTTCTTCATCTTCGTCTACTAATTGTAGAGCTATACATGGGATGGATTTCTTAATAACTTAGACATTCAAATTAACCATATGCAATTTGAATGGGAACTTTGGAAGCTAATATTGCTAGGACATCTACATAGTGGTTGGTAGATTATTTAACATGCCCGTACCTCACTGATTTGACTTTGCTAACCAAAGACTATACTACAGCCCTATAAGGCACTAATGCTAATTCTTTGAGAGAAAATTCACCATTTTCTTACTCGATGATTAGGTTCGAGTCATCGCGAATACACAAGTTAGATGCTTTAGTATTTTGAGCAAAAATAAGACCAAGTAGGAGAGCTTCATACTCAGCCTCATTATTAGTACATGAGAAGTCTAGCTTGAAGGCTAAAGGCATCACTTAGCCTTCTGGAGATGTTAAGGTTACCCCAACTCTTTGTCTAATGCTACTACAAGAGCCATTAAATTGCACTTACCACTCTCCATCTAGTGTTGCTCTCATAGAGTCTTCATAGAACTTTACAGGAGTTGTATCTATGATAGGAGCTCCTTGTGTTATAGGAAATTGAGCCAAAAGGTTTGCTAAAGCTTAAGACTTAATAGCCTTAGGTGGTACTACCGTAATGTCAAATTCTAATAGGAGGAGTAACCATTTTGTAATCCTTCTTGAAAAAGCTGGTCATAACAACAAGTATTTTGATGGATCTGAATGAGTGACAAGATTAACCCTATAGGCCAAAAAAAAGTGGCGCAACTTTTGCATGGCGAATACTAGTATGAGGTATTGCTTTTTGCAAGCTAAGTACTTCACTTCGCTTTCTTGAAGTGACTTATTCAAGTAGTAGACCGGTCGTTCACCATCATCTAATTCTTGAGCTAGCAAAGCCCCGATAGACTTATTAGTGGTTATTAAATAAAGAATCATTGGCAACCCTTTAATTGGCATTATCATCATTGCTAGCGAGGTGAGTATCTCCTTGATCTTTTGTATAGCTTTTTCATGACGTTGTCCCCATTCAAATGTGGTTCCCTTTTTCATGAGCTGTTGTAATTGCTGAGAAGTTTTTGCTAATGTAAGGATGAATCGCCTAATATAGGAGAGTTTTCCCATGAAAGTCTTTATTTCCCTTGGATTAGTAGGTGAGGTAATGGAACGTATAGCCTACACCTTTGCTGGATCTACATCAATTCCTTTTCTATGAATAACAAATCCAAGGAATTTACTAGAAGTTACCTTAAAGATACACTTCAAGGGATTCGTACGCAATTTATATAGATGACATTGTTCAAAGACTCTTTGTAGATGAGTTAAATGATCAAGCGCTCATCTTGACTTGACAACTATGTCATCAATATAGTCTTCCATGAAGTCATGCATTATGTCATGAAATATGGTAGTCATTGCCCTCTAGTAAGTAGCTCCTACATTCTTAAGTCCAAATGGCATGACTATATAGTGGACGTTTCCTATTGGTGTTCTGAAAGTAGTGCATTCAACATCTCTAGGACCCATCTTTATTTGGTTTTAGCTACTGAAGCCATCCATGAATGAGAATAATTCGTTTCTAGAAGTAGCATCCACCAATGTGTTAATATTTGGTAGTTGGAAATCATCCTTTAGGCAAGCCTTGTTAAGATCACAAAAGTCCATGCAAACGCATATCTGTCCATTTATCTTTTTAATTGGCATAATATTGGCCAGCTAGGCAGGTGTTCAATTGGCTTAATAAAGCCAGCTCGGAGTAACTTTTCAATCTCTTATTTTATTTGTACTTCAACTTCAGGAAGAAAGATTTACTGTCCTTACTTTACTGGCTTAACCCTAGGTACGATGTTCGATCTATGTACCACTAGATTGGGGTCCAATCTTAGCATTTCATCATATGTCTAAGCAAATATGTCTTTGTATTCCTTCAATAACTCTACTAAGTGGGCCTTAATTTCTTACAATAGATTCTTACTAATGAAGATAGGTTATGGAGGCTCCCCTTATCCTGCCAAGTCCAATCCCTTAATCTCTTTGGCTTGGGGTTTCATTTGGTCTTACATTTGAAGAGGGGTAGGCTGGGTTTCTTGCACTAGTATGGGATTTGAGGAAGATAAAAAAGCCTCTTCAAATCCCGAAGATTGTCATAAGCAATACACCCTTCTTCCATCTTCCCTGACAAAAATTTCTAAGGCTTCATCTTTTATTTGCTTCTTCTTACCCCTACAGGAGCCTTGTATTCTCCTCTTCTTCTTTTGTTTATCCTAGGACTCCTCCCATGTGGGCAATGGTGCACCTAAGGGTTTGGCAATGATAGTCTCTCCATTTTCAGCATACTCATCAAAGAATCCTGCGTCGGTTAGATAAGACTCGTTATGTTCAAATGGGTTCTTCGCAGTCGGAATGAAGATATCTTTACCCTTCCAATAGCCTTTGATGCACTAGTGCCATATTGAGGGTATGAGGTTGTGATCGTGTAGACACTTCCTCCCAACCAGAACATGGTAGGATATAGGCGTGTCGATCATGTGGATCCTTATATAGGTCCAACTTTAAAGTCCACGTTAATGTACCCTATTGTGTCTATAGTTGTTTCAGTAAAGCTATTTACTACAATAGATTGCTTCACTAAGCGTTGGTTGTCTATCCCTACGGCCTTAAATGTAAACATTGGCATAATGTTTATAGAAGAGTCATTGTCTATGAATGTCCTCTTAATGGGATGCCCGTTGAGTGCACTCTCTACATAAAGAGGATAGTTGTGATTAAGGTTCTTTACGTACATGTCTGCATAAGTAAAGAGTATCCCATTCTCATATGCGTTGGCCATCCTTTGTAGTAGCTATGCTATACTGCACTCCTTATATTGTCTTTCAGAAATCTGGGTAAGTACAGTCACTGCTATAAGCCGTGCATCTTCATTGAATCCTAGTAAATCGAAGAACCTCTTAAAGTTAGAGTTCTTCATTAAGGCGACGACTATTGATGGGTGTGTGCCTTGATTGGTTTCTATTCCTACTTCTTTCTCTTCATGTACCTCAGCTCATAGCACATCTCCTTCCTCTTGTCGTGGATCATGACTAATAACATTCGTAGCGCCACATTGGGTGTTATGTGCCGGGAGTGGATTGCTGCGTATATCATTATTTTCTATGACAAGTTCTCCATTACGGATCCTATCATTAAATATCTTCTTCAATATCCAACACTCTTTAGTTGGATGACCTATAGTCCTGTGATATCTACAGAACATAGGGTCGTTCTTCTTATTTGTAGTCAGCCAATGCTTTACCCTTGGGAGTTTTATGTTCCCATCCCGTTACTACTAGTCAAGTACAACATTAACCTTACCTATTAAGCATAGGAATGATATAACTGATGTAGAGCTTCGTGAACTATCATTCCTTAGCTTCTTGTTGTCTCTAAGACTTTCTCCTCGGGCTAAGCTAACAGATGTTGCTTTTTTCTCGAATCTCCTACCTTCTATTCGTTGTTACGCAATGGAATTGTTAGTTCTTCTTACAGTCTCGATGAGTGTGGAGAAAGAACATAAATTAAGGTTTTCTAGGTAGACATTGTACTCGGTGAACATCCCTTAAATGTAAATTTTCACTGATTCCTTTTCATCATACACATCTTGGATGTTAAGGGTACGCTCTCTGAAGCACTTTATATAATTCATCAAATCTTCCTTTGGGTTTTGTCACGTTCTTCCCATATCTGTAATCGTAATTCGTTCTTGAGTAGAGAAGAATTTCTTTAGGAAGAGCTTGTACATAATTCCCCTTGAATCAATTGATCCCGAGGGGAGGTAGACATACCGAGTGTATGCCTTCTCCATCAGTGATTTAGAGAATTCTCTAAGCTTTAGGTCATTATCAAGCCTATTAGGCTCCAAGGTTTCAATAAATTTGAAGAGGTGTTTTGTTGCACTTCCTTTTTTGCCATTGAATAGCATGAATTTAGGGCTTACATAGTTCTTAGGCTATGGCTTTGTTGTGATGCATTGATGATATGAGAGTTTTAACTTTGGTGCTCTCATAGATGACTTAGCTTGTATTTCTCTAATATAAAAGTCCAAGGCTTCCTTTGTTATAAAGGAAGTCTTTGGAACATAAGTTATGGACATAAGTAGCAGAGTAGGGGTAAGATTGGGATGGGAAGTAGATTCTCCAAATATTGGGATGGTAGGATTAGATGAAGGAGCAAGTACCCGTGAAGGTGAAGAGCTGCCTAAATGGACTCTTACATTCTCCGGTACAAGAGTTGGTTGTCATGCAGGTTTTGGTGGGTAGGTGGGGAGAGTTCATTACCTCCTCCTTCATGGAGATCCTCCTTAATGGCTAGGGGATTAATTGGTTGAGATGAGGTAAAGTCACCTAGCTGTACAGTAACCAAGGATTTGGCAAAGCCATACCTTATTGCACAGTAGTAGTGGCAGCCATCTCGTAAGGATAGGTTGGAACATATTTAAGGCCTTGATGGCTTCTTGCATTGTTCCCATTGTCAATATGGGATCTAGAGGATCCTCAAGCATCGAATGGTCCTGGCTAGTATTCTCAAGCAGTAGGCGTAGATTTTGCTCATTAAGCTCAATATTAGTGTTAAGCTCTTGGGACATGATATTAGATGTACCGATTGTTCTCTTCTTAGGAGGTGCCATGTCTCTACAATAACTCTAATCTCCAGTGGAGTTGCCAAAATTGTAGATGTAGGGGTTCGATTAGAGTTGTTACGTGTATATTGTGTAAGTGACACGCTGTATGTGATTTCAAAGAAATGAAGCGAGACTGTTACTTGAAGGGATGATTAAGTGAGAACAAGGCAGAGAGGAGGAGCATGCAGTCTTAGTATTTCAAATGCACAAGTGATAGATAAGGCAACCTTAGAGGACCTTGGGTGTTCACTTTGTAGCTTGAGTAAATGAGATCAATTCTTTGCTTGAACACTATCTTAGAGAACAGAGTTTTCATAGTAGAACATCGTTTCTCTAATCTCTCTAAGAGTTATAAATAATGAGGAAATGCTAAGTATTTATAGGCTCTTAGGCATGATGGCATCTGTCTAATCATCTAGATGATTAACAGGCAAGATAAAGCCTGCTTAATTCACAGTTGTCCAGAATGAGCTAGCTAATGAGCTCAAGGCCAGTAGTCTTCCTTATAAGTGTATGAACTTGCCTAAGAAAAGTTGGAGGTAGACAAATTGATTTAACAATCTCTGTTCCGAGCCCACCAAGCCAAATCTTCCTAAATCATCCTAATATAGACTGGACTCCTTAAACCCTATTACTTGACGTAAGAAGTCAAGCCTAAATAAATAATGGACTTATCTCAATAATTAATATAACAATTTTCAACCCTTTACACATGTAAATGATGTTATTTGCTTATAAATCCTCATTTAAAGGAAAAAATGTAATTTTACATATATAGGAGATAACTACTTTCGCATGAAACAAGTTATTGGTTAAATTGTACTTATTTTTCTAAACTTATACAAATTTGGTAGAATTAATTGCTAACTAATGCTATTTATTATGAATTTTCTAGGAAAAATGACTCAATTTACTATTACAACTAGTTTCTATTAATATTTTATTAGAATGTTTCAAATATTTGATGGATCCTTACTATTTATAACCTGGCTAGATTTAATAACATGTTAGTTTTAGTAACTTATGTGATGTTATAACCATGTTATGACCTACATACATGTTAGAGGTAGTATAAGTAAATATAATTCATTATTTCATCATATTTTATTAAAATTCATGCTAAATATGCTTTACTATATAATACTATATAAATATAATGCTAGTTATTAAGTAAATCAATACACATGTTAGAATTATAAGTATCTTTTAGAATGTAATTCTATACACAAAATTTATATAATGTTTTGTTAAGTTTATACAAACCTAAGGATAATAATTTTATGAAATTTAGATAACTTTATATAATAAAATGGATATTTTCCATGATATTATAGAAATTATCATCTTCTGACAACCTTTACATAATCGAAATGTGATATGACCAATATAGTCCATGTTTTGATACAATCGAAACAATATATTGTAAGTAATATTGTAACTACATATATTTATTAATATCAACCAATTTAACATAACCAACAATAATATAATGAAGTAAATTGCAAAACTAGATGGAACCTTAATGTTTTGCTAAATCATACGAAAAATAAACTTAGGTTTTGATAAATAAAGTTTCCAAGCGAATGGGAGTTTGATGTTACAAACCTACTCAAGTGAGCATTTATACAAGTGAGTGAGAATTCTGGATACTGGAGTATATGAAACACCCCGATTAAGTTAGTTATTTATTTAATTTGTAAAATCCTTTTAGCTCATATCGTTAGAAACCGCTTCTTAATAGAAAATTTCTCAATTTATTAAATTTCACATAATTTTAGATTTATCCTAAAGTGTATCCTGTAGTATAGATATCTAATTTAAGGTTCTGATAATATTTTTCTATAACTCTTATTTTACGTACGCATTTTTTCTCTCACTGTCTATCTTCATTTTTTTCCCCTCTATTGGCTTTCTCTCCTAAAACAACCCCACACACAAACCCACCCTCCTATTTCCTTTTTTTATTTTTTCCATCTTCACTACACCTCACCTCCAATTCCTCAATTCCTTGCTCTCACTCACCCCAATCTCCTCAATCGCCTTCCTCATCAATTGCCTTTCTCACCTCCTATCCCATTCCTCTTCGTTATGGATCGAACCCCCCTCCCACACCCCCTTTTCAATATGACTCTCGCCCTCCCCTCCCCTCAATCCCAATTCTTCTAATACTAACTCTAACCCACCTCCCTTTCCAAAGCCCCAATTCCCATTGTCCATCTCCTTTCACCAACAAGACCTTACCCCTTCTTCTACTGTTTCTCACCCTAATTCTTTTTCTTCTTTGTGTTTGCATGTTTTTCTTTTCCAACACCAATTCATTCATGCATTGGATTCTCTTAGTTGTGTGTTTGTCTTCATTTCCATTTGTACACATTTTGCATTAATCCAGTAAAATAAGTATTTATTAATTATTTAAGTACAATATTATATGCAATATAATATCTATATTTTATTTTTATAGGTTCATTTTTTGCATCAATTTAGTGTCCATTTAGTGTTCCAAACTCAATTTTATTCCGCAAGTGGTTTCGATTTCATTTTCAGTATTGTGTGAGTATTATATTACTTCTATTTTTTGATGTCATAGTGAAAAGGTAATTATATCAGTACTTGATTCTTATTATAATTGTTTTTTTTTTTTTTTGTAATCATTGCATTAGTTTACATAAGAATTTGTTATTATACTTTATGTGATACAATCAAATTAGGTGTATATATAAATTTTATAGCGTTAGATTTTTATTTCCTATTATATTTGGTACTAAGTCATTATTTTTTAGCTGATTATAGAGTTACATTAATGCTTGTATTTTATACGCAAGTTTCAAGTGTCGATTTAGATTATGACGATACTATTTTATTATTATTATACCTTATTATTAATATCGATGGTATTACGATTTAAGTAAATTTATTACAATGGTATTATGATTGTACAGTATATTATATTATTTAAATAGTATGTTGATGCGTCTCTAGGGTTGAACATACAGAGTGGCACCACAACAAAGTAAACTAAAAACAATAGAAAAAGTTAGCAAAGTTCGGGAAGCTACCAAATGGATATGACGCACCACTAGATTCTACTTGGCCTACAATCCACCAGATATAACACACTGGTATAAACTAAAGGGTCACTCGCCATTACTCCTTACTAAAAAGAATAAATAAGAGTTGAATGATAATGAGAACACTAAGATTGCTCAAAGGAATAATTCTATATTGAAGAGATGATTATTGTTCGCATACAAGAAAGTGAGGGTTTATATACTGGTCCACTAGGATTACTTTATATGTATGAAAAAATAAAAAGGTATTCTACAATTAGGTTACATAAGACATACCAAAAAGGATAAAAGAGACAAAGAATATTCAGTATAAAAAAGAAAGAATCATTCTAGAATACTGTGTTAGAAGATACATGTTGCTTGGTGTTTGGATGGGAGAAATATGGTATAAGGTAGGCGGAAATAGAGTAACGCTTGTGGTCAGGGACTGACCTGATGTAGACTAGGTCGAGGACCAATTAGGTCTTCTGAAGAGAAGTCAACTTGATTCGAGGCTAGATGCTTGTGGTCGAATCGGGAGCTCGCCTCAGTTACTCTTAAGCTATCTCTTAGGATAAAGCATTGCTGTTGAATAGGAGCAGATTTGACACATGTTAGGATTTGATAGTTAAGTCGGTAAGAGATCAGCTCGGGATAGGAATCCCTATCTTGGCTATAGCATAGAGCTAGTATTCTTTGAGCGAGTCCTTAGAGTCCTCTAACTCGATTGCGTGTGATCGGTCCGAGGGGTTGATTCTTATCATTTGCCTAGGGTAAAGAAGATTTATCCTCAAATCTGGAGCGGTCTCTGCTCTTTCTTCTAGGGCACTTATAAGGTCTTCTTTCATTAGTTGGTGAGGGATCAGATCGAACACATTGAAGGTGAAAGTAACTCCATAGTCATTAAGCAACTCGATTTGGTAAGCATTGCGGTTGATTTTCTTTAGGACCTTGAATGGACTATCAGCTTAAGGAGATAGCTTGTTCTATCTCATGTATGGGAATCGTTCTCGATTGAGATGTATCCATACCAAGTCTCCTAAGTGGAAAGAAATAGTTTGGGAGCCTTGGCTACCAATTTCTTACTGTTTCTGATTGAACTTGGTGATCTTCCTAGTTACAAACTGGTGTAGCTCATGCAATTCTTAGGCTTAGTCGACTCCGAATTGACTCTCTTTAGTAGTTGTTGGGGTATCGATCATATCTAGAGGAATAGCGAGGTTAAAGCCATAGACAACCTCAAATGGGGTCTTTCTAGTAATGCTATGGACAGTTCGGTTGTATGTGAACTCCATAACTAGGAGACATAGATCCTAATCCCTCAAGTTCTTTCCTACGACAGCTCTAAGTAGATTACCTAGTGTCCTATTTACCACTTCAATTTAGCCATCAGTCTAAGGGTAGCTACTGGAGTTGAATGCAAGTTTAGTTCTAAGTCTTCACTAAAGAGTCTTCCAAAAATAGCTCAAAAGTTTTGTGTCCTAATTTGAGATAATAGTCTTTGGTACTCCATGTAGTTGGATAACCTCCTATAAAAACAAATCAGCAATATATAGGGCATCGTTAGATTGATAGTACAGAATGAAGTGTGCCATCTTACTAAAGCTGTCTAATACAACAAAAATAAAATCTTTCTCTTTAGATGTCTAGGGTAACCCTAGGATAAAGTTTATGTTAGGTAAGGTTAGTGTTAGCAGTGGCATGTAATCTCCATGGGGCTCTCTCTTCTCCTTAGCAAGCTTGTACACTTCATAACTACTAACCACTTTATGAAAATCCTTGGCCAAACCTGGCCAGTAAAAGTTCTCCTTCAACAGACTAATGGTCTTGGTTTCCCCGAAGTGACTTGATAATACTTCACTATGAGCTTTCCTGATCAGTAGCTTACGCATAGAGCAGTTTGGAATACATAGCCTGCATTCCTTGAATAGATAGCTATCCTTAAGTTAATATCCTCCAACAACTACCCCTTCACGGTACTGTTCAACAATTGGACCAAAGTGAGGGTCAGCAGCATACTACTCAATGATGAGTGAGAATCCTAATGATTTTGCCTACAAATTGGTCAGCAAAGTTTGCCATCATGAGATAGCGTTGACGACTACATTTGCGCTTCCCTTCTTGTGTTAAATGATGTATGAAAACCCCTTCATAAACTCTAACTACTTGGCCTATCTCTTTGAGAGTTTGTTCTAATTCCCAAAATGCTTCAATGATTCGTAGTCAATGTAAATAACAAACTCTCGTGGTAGTGAATGGTGTTGCTAAACTGTAAGGGCTCAAAAAAGAGAGTACAACTCCTTCTCGTATATAGAATAATTCAAGGCTAACCCACTAAGTTTCTCACTATAGAAGGAGATAGGTAGTTGGTCCTGCATCAAGACAATGCCAATTCTCACTCCTAAAGCGTTACATTCTAATTCGAAGGGTTTATCGAAATCTGGCTGTGACAAGACAAGTGTTGAGGTGAGCTTTTCCTTGATCGCTTTAAAGCTCTATTCAGCTCGGTCACTTTACTTAAACCCTTCACTCTTCTTTTTTAACTCGATCAATAGGGCAACTATTATACTAGTCTTTAATAAATTGCTTATAGAAGGAAGCTAGGCTGTGAAAACATCGAACCTCAGTGATATTCTTTAGCATTGGCCATTCTAGAACAGTTCGGGTCTTTTCCTCATTTGCTTTGATTCCTTATCTTGATACTATAAACCTTAAGAATATCACTTCTCTTTGGCAAAACATATACTTCTTCACATTTCCATACAACTTCTCAATTCATAAAATACTAAATACTTCACGAAAATGTTGAATATGATTGTTGATGTCGGTACTGTATACCAATATATCATCAAAGTACATGACCACACATCTTCCAATTAGGGACTGCATTATATGGTTCATTAACTTCATGAACGTGCTTGGTGCATTGGTGAGTTTGAACGGCATAACCAATCATTTGTAGAGTCCATACCTAGTCTTAAAGGTAGTCTTCTATTCATCACCCGACCTCATGCAAATTTGGTAGTAGCCACTCCGCCGATCAATCTTCAAAAATATTTTGGCACCATAAAGCTCATCAAATATATCATCGAGCCTCGATATTGGGTATCTGTACTTGATAGTAATTCTATTAATTGCTCGGTTGTTGATGTATATGCATCATGAACCATTTTTTTTCAGAATGATTAGAGTTGGTACAATACAAGAGCTCATGCTCTTCCTTACATATCCTTGCTTTATGAGTTTGTGCATCTATCATTTTAGCTTAATAGCTGTAGACACTCGATTTTTTCCTCTAGTAGTTATAGTATTAGTTTTAATTTTAGTTTTAGTTTTTTTTTTTTTAAATAGGGTCCTAACTCAAAAATAATAAAAATAGAAAAATAATGAAAATTTGACAAATGATGAAAATACCAAAAAAAATGAGAAAAGAAAAAATTACAAAGATTTGATTTAGATTTTGTAAGAAGTAAATTATTTTAAGGATAAGTAGTTTTAGTATTTGCTTAGTTTAAATAATTATTTTAGAGAGTCATGCAGTTTAAGTAAAATTTAATTATACTAAAAATCAAGACATAGGCCAACAGCTTAACGGATAAGTATTGGAGTATTTGATATGGAGTTAGTTTAAGGTCACAAATTCAAATCTCGCTAGACACTTATGAGTTTTTTATTTTTTATCTTCCTCAATCTTTACAAGAAAAAGCAAGTTGAACAATCAGTATCACATTTAATCAAATATTTTTTATTCGGATTTAAATCGTTAAAGAATATTCGAATCTAGTTTAATTTTATTAAATCGAATTTGAATTAATATGAATAATTCAGATCTAGTTTAATTTTTATTAAATCAGATACAATAGATATAATTCGATATGATACGATACGATTTGAGTTTGTAAATACACACATAGGTACATTCGAAAGAGGCGGCAGTACACTCCCACCCAAAACCAACCCGCTTGAAGAATTGTTCCTGCACACACTGTGAAGTTCCCACTACCGTATTATACCTAGCACCGATCAGCTCCCTCATAGCTGTTGACCAAACATGCCACTTTTCATTTAACTTTACATTGCTACAGCAACATAATCTTTCATGCCACATATGTGCTAATCTGCACAACACACTACTTTTCACACCTACAATCCACAATTGACCCAACGTCCAACTACTGCCCATAGACAGATCTAAAACTACAGCGATCGAACACAATCTCCAACACCTTCCTCTTCACATCAACAGCAACAACCGGCCTTCCACGTACATCAGCACGCCAAGTCTGCAGCACACTTCCGCGTTGACACCACATGATCACCACTGCAGCCCCATCCGTGATGCTGTACACACAACCAACAATTGCACACATGCCGTACTCCACTAAATATCTTACGAATAGCATGCAAGTTTGTTCAATAGACTACTGACCAGCGCCTCCATCTACGACACTTCAGGCGCATGACTCACCGCAGAACAGCTGGACACTCCACGCACAACCAGTAGGCCACTCCCACTGTCATACTACACTTCACCGCACTGATCAGTCATGCACATACTATTCACGTCAATCCCAGCACTTCACAATGTAGTGCACGACTAGGTACACACAATAGTGGTATGTTGTAACACTGTCCCAGTTCTACACAGTCCGTCTTTCACTATCGATAACAAGCATTGTCCTTCACTGCTATCCCATGCTACTGAACACTGTTATTGGGACGCCACCTTACAATCATAGTACTATCGCTTCTCCATCAACGCTCCAGCAATCCAATGCAAATCGTTGAGGCCAAAAAATGGCCTTCCACATGCATGCCGCATTTGTGCACATCCCTTGATCAGATAGCCAGATCTCACCAAGCAAGACATTTTCCATTGCCATTGCCACGAACAACAACTCAAGTTTGGTGCTTTAGATTTTTATTATTATATTATATTATTATTTATGTTAATAATATGATATATGAATAATATATATATATATGTATTAGTTTAGGATACTTCTTTTAGCATTAGTTTTCTTTATTATATTGATTAAGTACATTATATTGATTTAAGTGTTGTTTAATAGTAGTATAGATATAAATATATATATGTATTAGTTTAGGGATTATTTGGATTAGATTTTTCTTAAGAATTTATCACATAGAAAACTATTTAAAAAAATAAAAATTAATAAAAGACCCTTTTAAAAAAAATTAGGATTTTTAGAGTATTTCTTTATAAAATAAAAATACTCCAGAGTTAAAACCCTTTTAGATTTTTCTTAATAAATTAAATCGATTAAAAAACATAAATCTGATCGGTTTCAAAATTAAAATCAATCAATATACTAAAATTTTAGGAAAAAACTACGATCGTCTGATCCCGGCTAGCGGGTACGTAGGCACCTTTGAGACGACGATAAAATATGTAGAAACTTAAGTTTTTTTTTTTATTTTTTCTTTTCTTAAAAACTAAAAAAAGATGATTAGAAAAATAATCCTAATTTTGGTAAATAAATAGTAGTACCTGTTAGGGTTTAATAGGTTAGCTCCCAAATTCGGAATCCTTTAGTTTGTATTAAATTGAAATCGAAGATCGATAGCCAAATCATAATCAATCTATCCAATTGATTACGGTTTCTTTTCTTTTTCCCGATTTCGGTTGGGTGGCGACTCAAAAAAATTTTTCTAAATAAAAAACTGGAATTTTTTAATTTCTTTAGTTGATGATTAATACTAAATGGTTAGGGTTTAGTATTAATCGGAAAGTGGGAAATTGAAATGAAAGAAAACCAAAAAATTAGACTAGACAATAGCCTACTAAGGGTTCATCCTGAATGTAGGTCGGTTTGGTAGGGTGGCACTTGGCTACAGATCAATACAATACTCCATGCCTTGGATTGGTGGCGATCTTTTAGGTAGTTCTTCTAGAAACAAGTTGAAAAACTCATTTAGTAAGCTTTGGATCTCTTCTAGAACATCTTGTAATTCCTTCATCTTTAACAATCTCCTAACCAACAGGAACATCAGTTCATCAGCCTTCTTAGCAAATTGGAGCTCTCTATGGCTCATCACCAAGGCTTTCTTCTTACTAGCTTGGGTAAGCTAGTTATAGGTTTCATTTACTTAGGATGGGGTTAGAGGTTGAATACAATCTTCCTTCTATCCTTAACAAAGGCATAGGTGTTCTTATACCCGTCATGCGTAATACGTTAATTAAATAACCAATGTCATCCAAGTAGTAGATGTGAAGCTCCCATGGGGACGACATCACATACTACTTCGTTTGTATACACATTCCCAACATTGGACGACATGGCCACTTGTTCAGTCATATGCAAAACACCCTTATCATGAAGCCAATGCAGCTTATATGGTTAGGGATGCTTTGAGGTTGGCAAACCTAACCTCTGTACAAAGGATTGCACAACCACATTAGTACAACTCCCTTCATCCACTATAATCGTACATAATTGGCCTTTAACGGTACACTTGGTACAGAATAGCTACTCCCTCTAGTCCTTCTTAGGGTTTGACAAGGAACTTAGTACTTTTCTTAGGACTAGGGTTATCATTTCTCCTTAGTCAGCATAAACACAAGTCTCCTTTTCCTCTTCAACCTCAGGCTTTCTAACATCTTCTTTCTCGGGCTCACTTTCGTTAATGCTATCCACTACATCTCTTCAGAGCACCATGACGCATCGGTTCGGATACTCAACGGCCATATGTCTGAAGCTTAAGCATTTAAAGCACTTTATCTCATTAGTCTTCAGTCTCGAGGTCTGCCCTTTCTCATATACTCTCGGGGTTAGCCTAACCTCAACTCATCCTGGATGACCAGCTTGGCCCTACTAGATTCTTCGGCTGTCATTGGGTCGATTAATCCTATTCTTAGCCTTGTATGGCTTCCTTAGCTTGGCTTGAATAGGACAGCGCGGTATTGGGACTAGCGAGAAAGTCGGCCCAAGTCGGTTCAGAACACTCCTCCTTTACCTTTCGACCCTCTATATTATCTTGATGGCCTCTTCCAAATTATAAAATCTCTATACTTCTACGATATTGCGAATCTCATACTTGAGCCTAGAAATGAACCTCGATAATGTACGGGCCCTCGGTTCTTCTACATCGGCTCAGATCATTAACATTTGGAACTCCCTTACATAATCATCAACAAATTGGTTCCCTTGGCAAAGTTCCAGCAATTTTGCAAAAGTATCTTGCAGGTAAGTCTCGGGTATAAATTTTCCTCTTAACAACCTTTTCATCTCATCCCAGCTCTTGACACCTCATCTTCCATCTCTTGCTTTAGCTGCATTCAGATTTTTCCATCACATGGTAGCATACCTAATAAATTCCAATGTAGCAAGTTCGACCTTGACAGTATCTTTATACCCATAACATTTAAATACTTTCTCAACCTTCTCTTCCCACTCTAAGTATTCATCTACATCTTTACTTCCACAAAAGGGCGAGATTTGCACCTTGACATTGTTTAGCCTTCAAGGGACTCAACGTCTTTGTCCTTATGCTTGGTAATAATCAACTTCTTCTTCTTCACCAAACCTTTCAACACCTAGCTCCTCATCATCTTCCCCAATCTCCTCCAACTCTAGTCTTCGTCTAGCAACTTGGTATGCTACTCCTCCAGCTTAGGGTGGTTAAATTGAGTGATTAGTTCGATTGCCTAGGCCATAATGTCTCTTAAAGGTATCTTCCTGTAGGTTTTGTTGTTGTACACCTTAGGGTTATTACCTACTAACTTACATTGTGGTGACTAGACTCTCAATAAGGTTTGTAAGTTTGTTAAGTTTGTTGTCAACTGATCCTGGGGTATTACTACCATTATGACCATGACCAGGTTAGGCACCACTACTCTGGTCACCAATAACACCCTGAATACTCAAATCAGACATGGTACAGTACTTCTCAAATAGATTAACAACTTCTTAACAACTTCAATACCTGGTAGTCACACAAATAAAATAGAAACAAACTTGCTCTGTTTTCACAATGAGAAACAGAGTAAAAACAAGTAACAATAAAACCGCTCTTGCTGTCACACCAATACACTACAGTAGCTATAGAGAGAACACAGCAGCTACTAATAGTAAAGCGAACTAAAACTTTACACACTCCCTTGCGGAACCGTGCTCTGATACCAGTAAAGCTAATGTGACTCCGGGGTCGAACATACGGAGAGGCACCACAACGAAGCAAACCGAAAACAATAGAAAAAGTTAGCAAAGTCCAAGCACCTACCGAATGGATATGATGCACTATTCGATCCTGCTCGACTTACAGTCTATTGGATATGACACATCAGTCCAAACTGAAGAGTCATATGCCACTACTCCTCGCTAAAAGAAATAGATAAGAGTTGAATGATAACAAGAACACTAAGGTTGCTCAAATGAATAATTCTGTATTGAAGAGATGATTGTTGTTTGCATACAAGAAAGTGGGGTTTTATATACCTATTCACTAAGGTTACTTTACATGTATGAAAAAACA